>MU184196.1:0-24751 GCA_016904865.1 Pissodes strobi
TATATATATATATATTCGTAAACATACTTTAATAACTTTACAAAAACGTCTTGCACCACGAGGAAACACTCGAACCGAACAACCTAGACGTCATGTGGCTCAAGTTCACCGCCAAGGGATTAACCAAGTTTATATTCTGTCTCTACCGCCTTCCGAGCAATAGAGCCTACCAAAGCTTTTTTACAACACTAGCTACCACTTTTGACTCAATACAGGTCAACACCCCAACTCAGAAATAATCGTTCCGGGATATTTCAATGCCCACAACACCAACTGGCTCAAACATCACAACAACACCGACAACGAACGTAGAGAAGCTGAAACATTTGCCATCAGCTGAGGGCATACCCAACTTGTAGACGAACCAACTTGAATCTCAGAGAGGGGCGAATTTGCCGCCCTCCTGGATATTTTCTAACCACCAATCCTCACCAGTACACAATTACAGTTGGTAAGCCATTAGGTACTTCCAAACACAAACTTATTACAACAGTTTGTGAATTGCCACTTCTACAGAAGGATCCCCATTGCCTCGCAAAACCTGGCATTACAATTCTGCAAACTGGGACGATCTAAGGGAGTTCCACCTAGATTTTCCTTGGCTCGACGTCTGCCTTGGCACTGATGAACCGTCAGTGTGCTGCGAAGAGATTACGCAAGTAATCTCTTCACGAATGGAAGTTACCGTCAAAAGGAAAGCCCTGGTTCGACAGAAGCTGCGAAAGAGGTGTAGGTAGGAAACAGCAAACCTACAAGTACTAGCAGCAAAATCAGACCGCTGAAAATCGCAATTATTTTGTCGAAGCGAGAAACGAATGCAAAGGTGTGATCGACGAAACTAAGGACAAACACAACCAAAGGATCAGGAATAAACTTTTGCAATGTTCCAGTGGCTCAGGAATTGCTGGTAGCAAATAATAACTTTACGAAAACGTCTCTCCCACATTTGACAGACGAACGTGGCTTCACGGCGACTGCAGCCAACGAAAAAGCAAACATGCTCGCCAAAATGTTTTCATCGCACTCTACCTTAGACGTCCCCCAAGGCAAGGCTCTCCACACCATATCGAACATCAACACTACCATGGCAGAAGTCAAGTTTCATCACCGTGATATTCGTAAAATCCTTAAAGAACTCGATACGCAAAAGGCATCAGAACCGGTCGAAATACCTGTCATTGTGTTAAAGAACTGCGCCAACAAACTAACACCCGTTTTTTTCCAGACTTTTTCTCTGTCTTACCGAAAAGGGATATACCCATCTTCTTGGAAAGCCGCTCGAGTGCAACCTGTTCCGAGAAAAGACAAGAAAACCATGCCCTCAAACTATCGCCTAATTGCCTTGCTTCCAATAATCTCCAAAGTCATGGAACGTACAGTCAATCAGCAACTACTGAAATACCTCCAGACCAACAGATTTCAGCGATAACCAATACGGCTTTCGCAAAGAGAGATCGACAGGAGATATATTGGCCCATGTCACTCATATATGGAGCAGGGCAATTGAGAACTACGACGAATCTCGAGCGATTGCGTTGGATATTTCGAAGGCAATCGACAGAGTTTGACATGACGGATTGCTTAAGAAACTGCCAGCCTCTCTCCCTCTGCGCCTGGCTTGCCAGCTTCCTTAAGCACAGACCTCTGCACATTGCAGTTGATGGACACATCTCAGACACTTTCACCATTAACGCGGGCGTGCCTCACTGCCGACTATGTTCCTCATCTACATTAATGACCTGCTGAACGAAATCAATAATCCTGTTTACAGTTTTGCAGATGACACTATCCTTGTCTCCCAATTTAAACTAGAAAAAGCTTTACCAGCGACTGATACTTATCACCGCAGACAGGAGCAGATTACAACAATTACTTAAGATCTGCAGAAAGTTCAAACTTAGGGCGACAGAAATTTGGTCCAGTTCAATGCAGCAAAAACCCAAGCAGCCACTTTTACCAAGAAAGCCATTACGGCGGTCCCTGACATCATTATGGCAAGATCGACCATTCCTTCATCTTCGGTCAACAGCAATATGTCCTGGTATGACCACGTTGCTAACATCGTAAAATAAGCCTCGCAGAAGCTTGGTGCGCTTTTGGCAACAAAAACTGTATACATCGCAGAAGCTGTTCTTGCTCTACGAAGCGCAAATAAGACAGTGCTTAAAATATTGCTCACACATCTGGGGTGCCGCACCAAAGCACACCCTAAAGCTGCTGGATTCCATTCAGAAGAGAGCTGTGCGTCTCGTCGGCGATCCGGGAGTTGACTCGAGATCTGGATAATCTGGAACACCGCAGACATGTGGCCGAGATATCCCTATCTTACAGATATTTTCATGGCAGATGTTCCCAGGATTTGGCTCGCCTCATCTCGCCTCCAGCAACGCAGACGGCAAGACCGCACCCGTTCGTTGTACCTACAACTATGGAAACACCTAGAACGTCGCGTTACAAAGACTCTTTTGTCTGGTTTATCAATCAATCAATCAATGTGGAACTTACTCCCAGGACATCTCTTTCCCCCTCATTACAACCTGCAACTATTTGAATCATCTTATTCGCACACAAACTGCTCTTCGAGTGCCATAGGATCTCTCTTTAGTGTGTGTCTGTCATTGCCATACAAAATTGGCCGTCTCACACAGGCAACATGAATGAAAAAGTTGAAAAAGACATTCAGTAGGTATGCAAAAATTGCTTGCTCAAAGGAATTGCCAATTCATACTAATAAAATTACTGTACTTAGTTAACTTCCTTGCAACAGAAACATAATGCAATTTAATAGTCATTCGACAAATAATTATATCAGTTCCTGCCTATGAAATGTAACTTCAAGTTCTTTTTTGTCAGTACTACTTTTATAACCATTTTTATCACGTGAAAATTAGTGCCATTCATTCCCTTTTAAATTATTGCCAAGCGACAACTCCGTTGTTTGGCACCACAAAAATTACTTTTTTGTAACACTTTTAGGATTGCTCCGTAAATGGATGTTACGCCTCCCCTCTCTTTCCTTCTCTAAGTAATTAACATTCTCGTTTTCAAAGCCTACTTAGATATAGAAGGCATGTTGCTTAGATTTGTTTTTAGTTAGCTGCAAGAAACGCATCTTTGGTAATCCCACTATAGGCACAGAAAAAATACTTAGGTCAGGTATGTGGTTGCAAGACCAAGAATAAATTTCGCCTTATCTGATGAAATTTTAAATTCATTCTTTATCTGACACCAAAACTCTGATAGTGAATTTTCGGTTGCGACTTTTTCTTTTATCATAGGATCTAATGTGAAATCATCCGCACTGCTCAAATGTTAGAGATGCTGGCTTTTCAGACAACGCAGATTACGCATATTAAGGGGGTTCACTGTTAAGTCCATAGGCGCAACTCAATGAACTTTTATAATAATTTAATTATCAAGGTGCAATAATTAAATAAATTTGGTTGCTAATGTACTTGCATAACTTGGGGATTTCATAGAACCCCACGTCAACCCCCAGTTCATCTCTATCTATCATTTCAGACAGTTTATTGGTTGCAAATCTTGCCTTGAGGTGAAAATAATTTCGAATTTTGGCAGTTAGGTCTTCTATTTCGTACACAGCGAGCCGAGTAATTAGACGACGCCGTCTGGGTATTTTTAGAATTTAAAATTCTAGGCGCCTAAGTCTCGGACATCGAACCTTTTAATCTGCGCTCAAAATAGTGGAAATGCTGTTGTGGCTTTATTTACGTCTTTTGCAATTTCTTGATATGGATGTGCTGGTTATAATCATGTAATCGCAAAAGGCAATATCTAACTAATTTGGTACTGCAGCACCTTTTATGATCTATCTAAGGACAAATTTTATACTTACGTCTTTTAATATAACGTTTACTTGACCACACTCCATAAAGAAATTTAAAATTATTGTAGCAAATGCAGTTGGCTCCGGCATCAAAAACTGGATATTTTGACACTTTTCATTAGCTGTTTTTTTATCAATTTTATTTTCATCAGTTTTTAACCCAACAAAAAATATTAAGAAATGTTTATCCAATTTAATTTTTAAGCAGTATTTTGCGCCAAAGTTTTACTTCAAACACTTATTTTGCCAGAAAAATAAAAAATTACTTAAAAATATGATCTATTTATGCACGGTTCAACTAAATCGAGTTCTTGATCGAAAACTCTATTGAATTGTTTATTAAAATACAAAAGGGTAAAATTCTTTCACCTACTTAATAGTTATTGAAATAGATAAAAATAAAGATAATGTTTTTGATTTAAATTTTTTAACAGTCTTTAAAAAGATAGTCTAAAAGGCATGTGCAAAACTAAAAATTTAATGTCATAGAATGAATAATACTTAAATGCTGTACATGGTATCCCACTCGGTATCCCACTTACAAGTAAAGATAGAGAGTTGTGGTTTTAGTGAGATACCCCATAATATCATCGAAAATGGGACACCCTGTACTTAGTTGTTAAATATTGAAAATTTGTAATGACTTTTATTGATGGTTCTGATTAAGATAAGACAACTCCTCAAAATGCGTTTTTTGAAAGATTTGGGTACTAATCGATTCTTAAAAAAAAAGTGAAAATTATTCAAATATTTCCGCT
Organism: Pissodes strobi; assembly: GCA_016904865.1. Taxonomy (NCBI): domain Eukaryota; kingdom Metazoa; phylum Arthropoda; class Insecta; order Coleoptera; family Curculionidae; genus Pissodes; species Pissodes strobi. The sequence continues at coordinate 4,606 of MU184196.1, forward strand.
ATTTTTATTTTTCACGTTATATGTGGGTAGGTTTTAATTTTATTATCCATATTTCTTTCAGCTTCTTTGATATTTCTGAATATTTTTAAATTAATAACTCACTGATTTTGGGAATATTTTATAAACAATTTATTAAAATTATTACAACTTACAAAGGAAAAAGATAATAATTTTTAGGTTATCTCCTTATGACTAATTTCATTTTTTTATATACAGAGTAGTGTAAGCCAAGTAAATCTGAAAAAAAATCTATTAATACTAAAATTAAAAAAAAAAAAACATTTTTTGGAAGGTTACCTTATCTTAACCAGACCGTTATTGGTTATTACCAATTTACACACAAAAGCATATTTGTTACCTGGTTCTTTAAACTTTTTTATTCGATATCTTAAGACAGATTATTGAACGTTTAAAATATTGTTATATATTGTCATGGCTAGCAACCATCCGAATGTTGTTGTGCTACCCTATAGAACTAGGATTGTTGCGTCTACGTATGAGTCATCGCAGGCCGCGAAGATTCAGGAACTGTGGAATTCTCTCGATGCCCTAGTCGAAAGTGATATAGAGTAGCCTCGCTTCTTCCGCAGTATTCATGATAGACTTAAGATTGTATATAAATAGCAGGCAGAAAGCGTGTTGAGTCATTAACGTCGTGAGTACGACTTTAACGGTTGAGTTAGTTAATCATTGAGCGTTGAACTGTAAAGATCTAATAGTTGTAAAGTTATAAGAGTAGTTTAGTGTCTTTAATTGTATAGAGTGATAAAGAATAAAGAAAGTATTGTTGAAAATAGTAAAAGCTGTAATTTTATCAGAACCCACGGGAAAATCGTAACAATACATTACCAACAACGATAAGGGGTCTTCTGATCGTTCTAGAGCCGAAAAATCACGAGAATCGAAAAAACTGAGATAATTCGATAGGGAATTTTTAAGAGAAAAATTCTATATAAATGTTTTTCTGTTTCGAAAATGTCGGGAAATCGAATTTTTCAGGGAAAATGTAAAAACATCGATTTTTAGGTAAAAAAATTAAGGTTTCTATTTTCATTCTCCAAAAGTAACTTTTTAGAAAAGCCTCTTATTTGACGAGAATTTACGCCAAAAACTGTATTAGAAGACACTTTGGAGATGACGATGCTTTTTTATATAGGGCAAGATAGTTTAATTTCTACTTTTCGCCATTTCGAGTTTAAATATTTTATTACAGAATAACCGAATAATCTGCAGCAACCAAACTTTCATACATTAGAGAGGAGGGGATGCAAAAAATCATATCGATCCGATTGAAAATGCGGAATTGAAGATTTTTTGATTTTCAGTTTGAAAACTCTACTTTAAAGTAAACCTCGTGATATCTTTTTTTAAAAAGTTCTATAAAATGTTTTTTTTTAAATTTGGTACTAATAGATTTGTTTTTTATTTTTTTTTCAAAGAAGTGAGGATTATTCATATATTTCCGTCATACATTATATTATTCTTACTTTTTTGTATTTTATTTTACTTCTGTATTTTTTTTTCAGCTTCTTTGATATTTCTGAACATTCAAAGTTACAGAATCACACATAAAGGGTGAAAAATGTATATAAAAATCTGAACGTTAAAAGAAAAAGCAAGTAAAAACATTGCAGAAAAGAAACGAACAACAAATTTATTTTAATAATAGATAGAAGATTTACAATGCCAAAACCAAGACCGAAACATTCTGATGGTAAAGCAAAATATTTCTTATATAACAATACAGCAAGCAATACAGATACAGATACAATTAAAAATAAATAAATACATAAAAATAGCCCCCATTATATTTTTTTAATTTTTGTTGTTGTGCTTTGTTCGTGCCGTTTCTTTTTTTTTGCTTATCTGCAAAAAAAGTTTATGACAATTTAAAAAGAAATCGGATTTCATTAAAAACTATAGCATGCCTCCGGCGTCATTTGTGCTGAGTAGAGCACCAATTTATTTTTTAAAACCTCGCAAAAACTGGAGATATACCTCCATATTTGAGACGAAAAAAAAAGCCTCCTAAGTTCGAGTTTTGAGGCGTGGCCTTTACAAGGAAAATGTAAAAATAGCCATTTCTGAGTCAAAAAAATACTGCTAAAAATCTACGTCAAAAACTGTATTAGAAGACACTTTGGAAATGATGATGCTTTTATAAAGGGCGAATTAGCTGAATTTAAACTTTTCGAGTTTTGATACGAGACGTCACGTATATTATTAGGTACTGGAAATCTAATAATCTAAAGCTACAAAACTTTCGTATGAGCCGAACATTCCAAAAATTGCGTCGATCCAACTGAAAAAGCCCAATTAGTGATTTTTGTTTGATTTTCAGTTTGAAAAATCGTTCAAGAAATCAATCTCAGACTCGTAAACCTCGTGATCCCTGCTATAAAAAAGCTTTGTAACAATTTTCCCGTACAAAATCGGGAAATAGGTAAACGTACCAATAATTGACACTGTTCCAATAATTGATACTGATTCACTTTTTCTTCAAAAATAAGATTATTTTGGTGGACAGAGTTATTTCATTGGGAAATCTTAAAAAGTAGGAGGCTCGGTAGGAGGCTTGGCAACTTTGTACCCATTGGGAGTTGAATCAGCTGATTTCATATTCAGTTTCAATGCGCCATATTTGCAGAGTGTTTGTTATTTGGCGCGATCTTTAACCAAATTGTTAAGGTAAGTGGACTTATTAATACTTTTAAACTTTTGCTGAAGTTATGCTTGAAGTTTTTTAAAAATGTGTGGGTGTTTATTAGACTATGAAGTATTGTTTTTATTACAATTATATGGACATAAATCATTTTTAGCCTCACTTTTGCTGGGGTGTCAATGACTGAATCAAGTCAAGATCTAAGAGTACTAGTTATTGACACTAGTGTCAATGACTGGTACAACGATACATATTGTAAGCGTCCTTATAAATATGGGCTTAAAAACGTTTGGGTCCAGTAATTGATAGGTGTCAATTATTGGTACATTAGAGATGTCAATTACTGTATTTTATTGGGTAAGTATTACGCCACTATGTTTTTATTTGAATAAAAATTATTTTTACTTAAATAAAAACAATATTTTTTATTTAAATAAAAATACAGTGGCGTAATACCCAATAAAATGCATATAAAACTGAACCCCCACAACAATTTATGGGAGCATTTTATATTTCAGCTATGGCGCCAAAGAAAAATTACACGAAGGAACAGATGAATGCAGCTCTCGAAGCTGTGGCAAGAGGAACACCTGTAGCCGCAGCTGCTAAAATGCACTCTGTTCTTAGAGTAACGTTAATGTATAAGTCACGTGGAAAGTTACCTGTAGGTTGCCGAATGGGACCTAACACCATTCTAACCAGCAAGGAAGAGGATATTCTAGAAAAGTGGATTCTTTCTATGTCTAGGACACATCATCCAGTCACCAAGGAGCAATTATTAGATAGCGTTCAGTTAATCATTTGCGAAAATAAACGTCCCAACCCTTTTACCAATTATCGTCCTGGCCGAAAGTGGTATTATTCATATATGAAAAGACATCCAATTTTGAGTGAGAGGGTAGCCCAAAATTTAACACCTGCTCTAGAAAAAGTTTCTGAACAACAGCTTCGGGCATGGTTCCGTTGTTAGAAGAGCAAAAAAATTAAAAGACCAATTTTAATGTTCATAGATGGTCATGTGTCTCATATGACTCTACATTTGTCACAGTTCTGTTCAAGAAACGGAATTGATATTTTCCTTATATCCCAACTCGACTCACTCAACACAACCCATGGATGTGGGGTTTTCAAACCCCTAAAGCTGTTTTGGAAAAATCTGTAAAAGACTGGCATCTCAACAACTATGGAAATAAGTTTAGGAAGGATAATTTTGGAAGCGTATTTGAGAAGGCCCTATCTAAAATTAGAAAAGAGACCATACAAAATGGCTTTAGGAGCTGTGGTATTTCTCCATTCAATGTTGAGAATGTGAAATTTTCAAAAACTTCAACCCAATCAGCAAAGATTACACAAGTTCTTAAAGCAAAAGGAGGACTTTTGGTTCTGCAGAAATTCATTCCCTCCGAAAAACTAAAAACCTTTAGAGCAAATTTTAAAGCTAATTGGACTGGAAACATCGAAGATACTTCACTATTTAGCGTATGGTCAGCAATGAAACTAGAATCGATCAATATTCTGGAAGTTGACAAAGGGGTCAAATCAAAGAATGAGGATGAAGTTACTATTAGAGAAAATGAGGATGAGATATTATTGCAGAGCATTTCGAAACCAAATCGAATGGAGAAAGTCTGCAACAAAAAGATAATAATATATCCAAGCCAGGATGTTCAGGTCTTCACCTGGCAAAGGAAAACCCCACACTAAATTCTTATGATAATCTCGCTACTCCAGAAAAACAAGTAATGCCCGCTATTTCGTCTGCAACTAACTTCCTTTTATTAAAATCTATAACACCGTTAAATCTGTCATCATTAAAGGAACAAGTTCCCACACCATTCAAAAAGGCACTATTTTAGCCTGAAGAAATTAAGTCAGACAAAAAACGAAGAAAAGAAAAAATTCCATCTGCTGTCACTTCAGAAAAATGGCAGGAATACCACAAAAAAAAGGCAGTAGAGAAAGATTAAAGTTAGAAGAAAAGCAGAGGAAAGCAGAAGAGAGGAAACGGAAAAAGAAAGAAAAAGCCATGCAGGTTCAACAAAAAGTCAAAAAGAAAAGTTTTACTTTCCGACACATCAGATTCAGCTGAAGAGTGGGTGGAAAGCGGGGATAGTTTGGATGATGTTAGCATTTATTCGAACCAAGAGGAACAAGATGATGATAAGGATGATAATATTCCATTAATTAATTTGACTTCAAGAGAAACTTTAAGGTTAACCACCAATTTACAATATGATAATATACATCTCGGAGACTTTATTTTGGTCAAGTTTTTGGGCGGGAAAAAGAAATGTTTATTCTATAGATATGTTTGTGTCATACAAACACTATAAACGAAGGATGATATTGAAGTTGTTTCGCTGAGATCCATTAACGGAAAAGCTTGTTTTAAGTTAGCTGAAAACGATATCTCTACTATCATTGAAAAACTACCTCATCCAGAAATCCATAACGTTGGCGATAGAATAAAATATGTATTCTCAAATGATGTGGACATATTTGAAGCCTAAAATACGTTTTAAATGTTCAAATAAAAAATGTTCATGAATTTTCAAACAATTTTCAAATAAAATGCCTTTTTGTTTTCTGTCAATTATTGGCGTGTCAATTACTGGTACATATAAAAAAATCAACTGTCAATCACTGGTGCCTGATTCAAAAAAATTTTTACAAAAAAAAAAGTTCTTTTAAATAAAAATATGTGGCATTTAGTTCCTGAAGGTACAAAATACCAAATAAAAAATAAAAATGAAACCTAAAGTAATCAGTATGACCTACGTAATTTTTTAATGTTTTCCCCCTTAAAGTGTTAATTACTGGTACGTTTATTTACGAGAAAATTGAGGTAAAATTGAATCAGACAAAAATTCCAAAGTTTTCAATATTTCGACATTTTCACGAATCTGAAATGGCTTTGCTATTGATGCAATATGGGAAATTTGAATTAATACTTCTTCCAATATTCTGAAATGAATATGTGGATTCACACATATTATAAATGCGTGAAATCTCACTGAAAACGGTTTGAAACTGAAAAAATGAGAACCGAAAAATGTGGAAATTTTTTTTTGTGATTAGAGGCAGTTTTCGTGGGTTTAATGGCAGATTTTGAAGTAAAACTTTACTTTTAGCATATCGATGTGTATAGTTTTTGAGGTAAGTAAGTAGATTTATTTGCCTGAAATATTTAAAACGATTTGAAGATCGGAAAATGAGGCAGGACCAGAGAAATTTTTCAAGCAATTAGCAGCATTTTCTGCCGATTTTATGGGAAATTTCGTGGTAAAATTTTACTTTAAACATCGAAGTTGTGGCAAGTAATTTCAAAATATAGAATACTTGTATTTCATAATATTAATTTCGCATTGTTGAAGTTTTCACTTCTGTCACCATTTATTTATTATTTCAAGATTATTTACTTAAAACAAATTTCTTTAAAACCATATTTTTGAATTATTCACCACTTTCTCTATGTTTTTAGATCAAATCATCACGTTGTCACTACCCAGTTTCCAGCTTGTGACGAAATTTCACCACTTATGGCAGTGCTGATTGACCGGCAGCAAACCAGTGTCAATTAACAAGCATAATGCCAACGGGTTTTACTTAGTCTATTCAATATTCCTTTGATACTACTTATTGATATTGAATTCTCGTAAATCGCGGTTTAAATTTGAACCGTTGGTTAAAACCCAAATTACTCCTCAATCAACGGTTGAACGCTTTAAATGATACGTAATTAACAATGCGATTTTAAATATTGATAAAGCTCGAACCGAGAAGCGAAACATCCACCGTCCGATTTCTAACCAGAAATATCTGAAGTGTTATTTAATATTTTTATTTTTTTTAGAAAATCCCTTTGGGGAAATGTCTATTAACCTTACAACGGAATATTTCCAAAACTCTACTAAAATGCACAGTGATTTCCAATATGGCTTACAACGTTACAACTCGCATTAGTTTGACATAATCTTGGATCTGTAAGTGATCATTCAAAAGGATCATTTCAATATCAGACAATATTTTTCCTAATTACTTACTAACAGTTACAAAACATGTTGGAAAATACACTCACGACCTTCCTTACATTTAAAACAATTCAAAAATAGACTTCCTTGGATACATGATTAAGTTTGAAGGTTTCAAAGACCGATATATACTTGAACTATTTGAAGAGAACATAAAGTTTGCTCATAAATTTAATTACGTAAATCGTCAATATTTTCAAAATCTAATAGAAAATCTATGTCAATTACTTTTTAATGAGTCGATATATAGAGATGCTAGAAAATGATGTCTCCAGTTGGCTCATTTTTGATCTATTTTTATTTTAATCACTGATAAAAGAGCCCTGTTTTATGGTGCATTTGATGATACCTTGCCTCGATACTTCCTAAATGATCTAGTTAAGTACCGTACTTATTTTTTAAGCAGGCTCGCACGAAAATTTCATTTGCACTGACTTTCGGTGGTACCGTTCTACCGTTACTAATTTACATTGTGAAAAGGTTGGCTAGTCGGTGAAATATGTAAATTTAATTTACATAATGTATTATTTAATTTCCACGAATTAAATATTTGAAGAGGGAAGGAACACCTTGTTTCAACCGTAAGCTTCTCGGTAATAGCAATATGTTAACAGTGTGTTGAGGTTTTTCTCTATGACCTTCTTAGGCCACGCATAAACAACTAGAGGGTTTAGTATCCAATATACCAACGATTTCATTTATTACTGAATATTGGCCAGTATGCAAGAAGAATTCTCGACTTAGAATTACAGTTTAAAAACGGTTAAATTGCAGGCAGAAGATAAAACTAGTTAAAATTGTCGAAAAAAAGTGTTGTTTGAAGTAAACCTCCCAGAGCCCAGTGGGTTGTTTTAAAATCTAAATTGATATACAGGAATAGGCCACATAAATAGAATGGAGTTGCCCAGTGAGTCGTTGGTGGCAAGTGGTGCGAAAATAAAGCAAAAAAAATGTTTCCACTGCAATAAAAAAGTTGAGAGTGATGTTAAGTGCTGCTCAGAAACAGGCCGTTGAAAATACCCTTTTATTTTTTTTTTAAATTCAATTAAAATTAAAAGAACATCAGGGCGCTAGCCCAGGCACAAGTTACCAATAGCAGAACTCAAAAACTGCTCCAAGATGATGTTCAGAACAAGGAAATCACAGAAACCAAGAATCTAACTGATAAAAATGAAGATGTACCAAATATCGGACCCAAAAACATCGTGGAAGCCTCTGAGCCCGATGATAAAGAAGATTATTGACAATGACATTATTGATATCTCTAAAAATGATAGATCTTCAGCTGCGTCCAGTAACGAAAAATCTTAGAATACCGCTGAAAAAAGTTGCAATGCGACATCTAGAACCCAAGAAATACTTATCTGTGAAGAAAGAAACAAAGGTAACGACACCTGAACAAGATTACCGCCAAAAGGGGAAATCGAGCGATAAACTCCAAGTTTCCTGAGGCTGGATGCTAAAGGCAGCCCAAAGAAGGTCTCTTTCCTTTCTTTCTGGTCTGGCGGCTCTGAAGACGTCATCGAATATTTAGGACCAAAAGACCTGAAAGGTATTTGCTACGAAATAATGAAAACGAAGAAAGAAGAGTATCGAATCTCATTTAAACTAGCAGTCCCATTCATTGATAGACACTTATATCTTAACCAAGAGCACTGGCCAAAGGGAATGTAATGGTAAACCATTTTCTCAATCTGTAGCGCCAAGAGGTGACATCCCAAAAGAGACAGAAGCACAACTTCTCAATCCAAAGAATGAATACAGCTAGATCAAACAGAGAAGATAAAAATGACAACACTGAATGTCCGCTTCATAAGAAGCAAGGTACCGTTTCTTGAAGCTTTTTCGAGGATATGTATCGTTTGGTGTCAAACATCTGATAACCCATAAGAATAGGTGATATAAATAGAATGGCGTCGCCGCAAATTAAGCCGAAAAAATGTTTCCACTGCAATAAAAAATTTTGCAGTTTTGTTAAGGGCTGCTTGGAGGACGAAGAAACAATGGAACATGTTTTATGCCACTGTCCAGCAATGAAAGAATCAGGCAAAGTGTTTCTTCTTCTTCTTCAAGTGCCATCTCCTCTTAGAAAGTTGGCTATCATCATAGCCATAGCTATTCTCATTTTTGATGTTGTAGCTCTAAACAACTCAATGGAACTACAGTTGTACCATTTTCTCAGGTTATTAAACAATGGGTCTTCCTCTGCTTCTTTTTCCCTGTATCTTTCCCTGAATAATATTCTGCAACAATACATATTTCTCTCCCCTCATCACGTGGCCCAGATATTGCAGCTTCCTTATTTTAATTGTGATTTCCTTTTCCTTTCTCATTCTTCCCAGTACCTCCTCATTTGTTACCATGTCTACCCAATTTATTCTTAAGATCCTTCTATATGACCACATCTCAAATGCTTCCAGTCGATCACTTATATTTTTCTTTAACGTCCAGGATTCCATCCCATATAGCAACACCGAGAAAACGTATCATCTCAATATTCTGACACTAAGTTGTAAGTTAAGATCTCTACTGCATAACACATTTCTCATTCTGTTAAATATGGTTCTGGCCTGTCCAATTCTTGATTTAATTTCTTCATTACCTTCATTGACAGTTTTGTTCCTAAGTATTTGAACTTACTGACTTTCTCTACTAGTTCTCCGTTGATCCATAGGTTTTCCTGTTGCTGAACTGATTTTGTAATGGTCATAAATTTGCCCTTTTTGATATTTAAGGTAAGTCCGCTCTCCTCGCTGCTCGTCACTACTTGATCAACCAAGCTCTGTAAATCTTCTATTGTTTCGGCAATAAGTATGGTGTCGTCTGCATACCGGATATTGTTAATGGGTATTCCATTAACCTTTACTCCCGTTATGGTTTCCTCCAGTGCTCTCTGAATGATTTCTTCCGAATAAAGATTAAATAATAGCGGCGATAGTACACATGCTTGCCTTACACCACGTTGTATTTTTACTTCTTCTGAGAGTTCATTATCCACTTTGATATTAGCCGTCTGATTGTAGTATAAATTAATCTCTCAAGTCTATATTTGTACTTTTAAGCAATTGAATAAGGTGGTTATGGCGCACAAAGTGTTTGGAAATTCTCAAATAACACTTATAGGTTTGAAAACTATCCACTCCAGAACACCAACAGATTTCATGAAAAGGATCGAGCTTCTGGAGTAGTGGACACCAAAGATGTGAGACACAACTCACAGTGTACGCAGTGGAAGGCCTCATCTGGGCCCACTCACGTGTACTAAATATGATAAAATAAGAGTAAAAAATGCTGCGAAAAGTATTGTTATTGTTTTCAGCCAGATAAACTCCAAGTGTTCCGAGGCTAGATGTTAGAGGCAGCCCAACGGATGCTTTTCTCTTTCTTTCTGGTCTGGCTACCGAAGTAACTGCTGAAAACGTTATCGAATATTTAGGACTAAAATATCTGAAAGGCATTAGCTGCGAAAAAATTAAAACAAGGAAGGAGAAGTATCGAAGCTCGTTTAAACTAACAGTTCCATTCATTGATAGGCATTATATCTTAGCCAAGAGCTATGACCCAGGAGAATGTAATGGTAAACCATTTCCTCAATCTTAAGCGCCAAAAAGTGACATATCAAAGGAGACAGAAGAACAACCCTTCAATCCAAAAAATGAAGGCAGCTTAGATCAAATAGAGATTAAAATGATTGAACTGTTACATGTGAATGCTCTCCATAAGAAACAACCGCTTCTTGTAGGCTTTTTCGAGGATATGTATCGTTTGGAGTCAAACATCCGATAACCCAGTGGGTTGCTAAAATCTAAAGTTGATATATATATATATATATATATATATCTGCTTCTGGAGTAGTGGAAACCAAAGATGTGAGACATAATAGACCAAGGGTCGCAGTGGAGGCCCTCATCTGGACCCACTCAGGTGTACGAAATATGGAAAATAAGAGTAAAAAGTTCTGTGAAAAGTATTGTTATTACTTTCAGCCAGATAAACCCCAAGTGTTCCGAGGCTGAATGTTAAAGGCAGCCCAAAGGATGTCTTTTCTCTTTCTTTCTGGTCTGGCTACCGAAATAACTGCTGAAAGCGTTATCGAACATTTAGGACCAAAAGACCTGAAAGGTATTAGTTGCGAAAAAATTAAAACAATGAGGGAGAAGTATCTAAGCTCGTTTAAACTAACAGTTCCATTCATTGATAGACACTTATATCTTAGCCAAGAGCTATGACCCAGTGGAATGCAATGGTACACCATTTCCTCAATCTTCAGAGCCAAGAGGTGACATACCAAAGGAGACAGAAGAACAACCCCTCAATCCAAAGAATGAAGGCAGCTTAGATCATATAGAGAAGATGAAAATGATAAAACTGTTACATGTGATTGCCCGGTCCATAAGAAACCACAGGCTGATATGATATATCGAGTACCAGTAAAGGACCGCATTTGCCTAATTAGACTTAAGGGCAAATGGTACAATTATTAATATCCATACATGCACCCACGGAAGAGAAATACGACCCCACCAAGGCAGACTTCTATGACCAACTAGAAAGAATCCTAAGTACGTTTCCCAAACAGGATATGACACTCCAGTTAGGTGATTTTAATGCAAAGGTTGGAAGAGAACACAGCTTACATGAACTTTGTAATGATAATGGTATTCGCTTGGTGGATTTAGCATCATCCAATAACCTTCTGATAAAGTCGCCAATGTTCGAGCATGAAAACATACACAAGGAAACGTGGATGTCTAACGATGGAGTTACAAGAAATCAAATCGAATATATCCTGATTGATGCAAGACACGGTAGCAACATCAGTGATGTTAGAAGTCTCAGAGGTCTGGACGCCGACAATGATCATTTCCTTGTCTTGGCCAAGATTCGGATAAAAATCTCTGCTAAAAAGAACAATAGGGCAAATATAATTCCTAAATAGGATGTAAATGTCTTTAAAGATGATAACAGAAGGAGCATGTATCAAGAAAGTATAGAGATAGCATTGGAATCTGCGGAGGATCAAGGTGACAGACAAAAAATAGGAGAATATGAAAAAAGCAGTACTCCAGAGCACACACAACATAATAGGACAAAAAAACGTAACAAGAAAAAAATCTGGTTCGACAAGGAATGTGAGGAAAAGCTGCGAGCACGAAGAGAGACACTACGAAAAGTGATACAGCAACCCAACGAGCGCAACAAAGAAGGTTATAAGCAAGCAAGAACGATAGCTAGACAAACTGAAGAAAAATAAAAAAGAACATGAACTGGAAACTAACAATACAAATAATAGAACTAAAAGTTTTTCCAGGAAATCAGAAATTTGAAGGGCGGATTCAAACCTAGAACATGCACCATCCTGACAAACGAAGCTGGAAATCTAGTGACCAACGAAACTGAGGTCATTGAGACATGGAGAACGTATTGCGAAAGGCGGCTCAAGATAGAAATGGAAGGAGATGAAAATGAACGCATCTACCAAACAGCAGAGCCACTAGTGCTAGAACCAACGATCGATGAGGTTTCAAAGTGCATGAATCGACTTAAGAACAGTAAGGCTCCTGGTAGCGACACAATCCCATCAGAATGTCTCAAAAATGGAGGTCATGCCCTGTTAAAACAGTTCCATACCCTGATCTGTCAAATATGGAAAGAAGAAGTAATACCAACCAGTTGGAAAGAGATCATTATAGTCCCCATACATAAGAAGGGAGATAAACTGTCCTGCTCAAACTACCGTGGGATATCCCTTATCACTACTGGATATAAGGTGATGTCACTTATCCTACTGGAAAAATTAACTCCATATGTTGACTATCAAATAGGCGACTATCAATGTGGCTTTAGGAAAAACCGCTCCACTGTAGACTAGATATTCACAATTCGGCAACTCATGGAGAAATGCTGGGAATACAATAAAACCCTGCACCAGTTGTTTATTGATTTTAAGCAAGCATAGTATTTTGAGGGACGTGCTGTGGAGTGCGATGGCGGAACTTGGAATACCCAAAAAACTCACTAACCTCACAAAGGCATGTATTGAAGGATCGTCTAGTGCTGTAAGGGTAAGAGTCTCGACGTTCTTTTCAATCAATAACGGACTCAAACAGATGCTGAGACAAGCTGCCGCTCAGAAAAACGCCGTTGGTGCCCATGAGCCCGAGGGACGTGACCGGCAAGCCCCGAAAAATGATGAGTAACAGGATCAGCATATCGAATTTCTAAGGATCCTTGTCGAAGAGTTACAAAGTAGGAACAAATTTTTAATGGAAAATTCAGTTTTATTATAGGAAAAAGTCCTTTTTCTTGAAAATTAATTAACATTAACAGAAAAGCATTAGTGCGCTTGCGCAGGCACAAATGTTACCAACAGCAGAAAGCAAAAACTGCTCCAGAATGATGTTCAGAAAAACGAAATTATAGGAACCACCAAGAATCCAACGGATCTAAATGAAGATGTACCGAATATCGGGCCCAAAAACATCGCGGACACTACTGGTCCCGATGACAAAGGAGATTATTGACAATGACATTATTGATGTCTCTAAAAATGATAAATCTTCAGTTGTTTCTAATGACTAAAGCTGAAGACAGTTGCAATGCGACATCTAGAACCCAAGAAATACCTACCTGTGAACAAGGAAACAAATGTGACAATTGGACAAAGGGTACCTACAAAAGAGGAAATCGAGCGATAAACTCCAAGTGTCCTGAGGCTGCATGTTAAAGGCATCCCAAAGAATGTCTTTTCCCTTTATTTCTGGTCTGGCTACGGAAGTAACTACTGAAAACGTTATCGAATATTTAGGACCCAAAGACCTGAAAGGTATGGTTAGCTGCGAAAAATTGAAAACAAAGAGAGACATAATGAAGCTCGTTTAAACTATCAGTCCCATTCATTGATAGACACTATATTAGCCAAGACCTATGCCCAAAGGGAATGTACTGGTAACCCATTATCTCAAGCTGGTGACATTCCAAAGGAGACAGAAGAACAATCCTTCGATCCAAAGAATAAAGGCGGCTTAGATCAAATAGAAAAGATAAAAATGACAAAACTGTTACATGTAAATGCTCATTCCATAAGAAACAAGGTACCGCTTCTTGAAACCTTTTTAGAGGATATGTATCTTTTGGAGTAAAGCTTCCGGGAACTCAGTGGGTTGTTTTAAAATCTAAGTTGATATATAAGAATAGGGGATATAAATAGAATGGCGTCGCCGCAAATTAAACTAAAACAATGTTTCCACTGTAATAAAAACGTTGACCGTTTTGTTAAGAGCTGCTTGGAGGAGGAAGAAACAATGGAACATGTTTTATGCCACTGTCCAGCAATGAAAGAACCAGGCAAGCAGTGTTTGGAAATTCTCAAATGACACTTATAGATTTGAAACTATCCACCCCAGAAAGCTAACCGATTTCATTAAAAGGATCGAGCTTCTGGAGTAGTGGAAACCAAAGATGAAGTCCCAATAGACCAAGGGTCGCAGTGGAGGGCCTCACTTGGGCCCACTCACGTGTACGAAATATGAAAAATAAGAGTAAAAAGTTCTGTGAATAGAATTGTTATTGCTTTCAGCCAGATAAACTCCAAGTGTTCCGAGGCTGATATGATATATCGAGTACCAGTAAAGGACCGCATTTGCCTAATTAGACTTAAGGGCAAATGGTACAATTATTAATATCCATACATGCACCCACGGAAGAGAAAGACGACCCCACCAAGGCAGACTTCTATGACCAACTAGAAATAATCCTAAGTACGGTTCCCAAACAGGATATGACACTCCTGTTAGGTGATTTTAATGCAAAGGTTGGAAGAGAGAATGCGTTGAGACCGACGATAGGCAAACACAGCTTACATGAACATTGTAATTGGTATTCGCTTGGTGGATTTAGCATCATCCAATAATCTTCTGATAAAGTCGCCAATGCTCGAGCATAAAAACATACACAAGGAAACGTGAATGTCTAACGATGGAGTTACAAGAAACTAATTGACCATATCCTGATTGATGCAAGACACGGTAGCAACATCAGTGATGTTAGAAGTCTCAGAGGTCTGGACGCCGACAATGATCATTTCCTTGTCTTGGCCAAGATTCGGATAAAAATCTCTGCTAAAAAGAACATTAGGGCAGATATAATTCCTAAATGGGATGTAAATGTCTTTAAAGATGAGAACAGAAGGAGCATGTATCAAGAAAGTATAGAGATTGCATTGGAATATACTCCAGAGCACACACAACATAATAGGACAAAAACAACGTAACAAGAAAAAAATTTGGTTCGACAAGGAATGTGAGGAAAAGCTGCGAGCACGAAGAGAGGCACGACGAAAAGTGATACAGCAACCCAACGAGCGCAACAAAGAAGATTATAAGCAAGCAAGAACGATAGCTAGACAAACTGAAGAAAAATAAAAAAGAACATGAACTGGAAACTAACAATACAAATAATAGAAATAAAAGTTTTTTCCAGGAAATCAGAAATTTGAAGGGCGGATTCAAACCTAGAACATGCACCATCCTGACAAACGAAGCTGGAAATCTAGTGACCAACGAAACTGAGGTCATTGAGACATGGAGAACGTATTGCGAAAGGCTGCTCAACATAGAAATGGAAGGAGATGAAAATGAACGCATCTACCAAACAGCAGAGCCACTAGTGCTAGAACCAACGATCGACGAGGTCTCAAAGTGCATGAATCGACTTAAGAACAATAAGGCTCCTGGTAGCGACACAATCCCATCAGATTTCTCAAAAATGGAGGTCATGCCCTGTTAAAACAGTTCCATACCCTGATCTGTCAAATATGGCAAGAAGAAGTAATACCAACCAGTTGGAAAGAGAGCATTATAGTCCCCATACATAAGAAGGGAGACAAACTGTCCTGCTCAAACTACCGTGTGATATCCCTTATCAATACTGGATATAAGGTGATGTCACTTATCCTACTGGAAAAATTAACTCCATATGTTGACTATCAATGTGGCTTTAGGAAAAACCGCTCCACTGTAGACCAGATATTCACAATTCGGCAACTCATGGAGAAATGCTGGGAATACAATAAAACCCTGCACCAGTTGTTTATTGATTTTAAGCAAGCATATGACAGTATTTTGAGGGTCGAGCTGTGGAGTGCGATGGCGGAACTTGGAATACCCAAAAAACTCACTAACCTCACAAAGGCATGTATTGAGGAATCGTCTAGCGCTGTAAGGGTAGGAGAGAGAGTCTCGACGTTCTTTTCAATCAATAACGGACTCAAACAGATGCTGAGACAAGCTGCTGCTCAGAAAAATGCCGTTTGTGCCCATGAGCCCGAGGGACGTGACCGGCAAGCCCCGAAAAATGGTGAGTAACAGGATTAGCATATCGAATTTCTAAGGATCCTTGTGGAAGAGTTACAAAGTAGGAACAAATTTTTAATGGAAAATTCAGTTTTATTATAGGAAAAAGTCCTTTTTCTTGTAAATTAATTAACATTAACAGAAAAGCATTAGTGTGCTTGCGCAGGCACAAATGTTACCAACAGCAGAAAGCAAAAACTGCTTCAGAATGATGTTCAGAAAAACGAAATTATAGGAACCAAGAATCCAGCGGAGATGTACCGAATATCGGGCCCAGAAACATCGCGGACACTACTGGTCCCGATGACAAAGGAGATTATTGACAATGACATTATTAATGTCTCTAAAATGATAAATCTTCAGTTGTTTCTAATGACGAAAGCTGAAGACAGTTGCAATGCGACATCTAGAACCCAAGAAATATCTACCTGTGAACAAGGAAACAAATGTGACAATTGGACAAAGGGTACCTACAAAAGAGGAAATCGAGCGATAAACTCCAAGTGTCCTGAGGCTGCATGTTAAAGGCAGCCCAAAGAGTGTCCTTTCCCTTTATTTCTGGTCTGGCTACGGAAGTAACAGCTGAAAACGTTATCGAATATTTAGGACCAAAAGACCTGAAAGGTATGGTTAGCTGCGAAAAATTTAAAACAATGAGGGAGACATAATGAAGCTCGTTTAAACTATCAGTCTCATTCATTGATAGACACTATCTTAGCCAAGATCTATGACCAAAGGGAATGTAATGGTAACCCATTATCTCAAGCTGGCGACATTCCAAAGGAGACAGAACAATCATTCAATCCAAAGAATGAAGGCAACTTAGATCAAATAGCAAAGATAAAAATGACAAAACTGTTACATGTGATGCTCGTTCCATGAGAAACAAGGCACCGCTTCTTGAAACCTTTTCAGAGGATATGTATCGTTTGGAGTCAAACCTCCCAGGACCCAGTGGGTTGTTTCAAAATCTAAATTGATATATAGGACTGTAAAAAGTGATTATTTTCATACAGCAGGTTTGAGACAAGTTGCTAAAAAAACGCCGTTTGTACGCATCAGCCTGAGGTAGGTAACCAACTAAGCTAGAAAAATGAATAGGTTGCATCTTAATGCGGACAAAAAAGGTAATGGCACCGTAAATGATAATACTGCTCATGTTAAATTCCTGGGAATGCACCTGAATCCCCTTCTTCAATGCCACTCGCACGTCGATTCAGTTGTTGGCAGGCTGAGAGGTGTGGTCTATGCTCGTCGCTGTTTTCGCAAACTGCGCCTTAAGAACCGCATATTTTGGTATCTTTCATCCTGTGGCCATATGAACTTAGCCTTCAATTTCGCCCAAATGCCGTAGACGCAATTAAAATAACATTTAATCACAATTAGCGAGGGTATTAATTAGGCACGGTATTAGAAGAGAGAAAATGACATATTTCACTATTGGGATTTCTTGATTTATCCAACTTTCAAATTTAAATTTTCAATTTATCACTATCATTATCAATATCATATCTACAAGGTTATCGAAAATGGTGGCGCCATTTAAAATATTGGCAGTGATTATCAGCTGCATTGAATAGGTAAATATATAGAAAAGATAAATTTCAAATCTCCGCTATTCATTGTTTGCCAAGTTGTTTGCTTTTAACAGAAAAAAATTGTTTGTCTAAATATAAAATCAGAACGACGCAATAATATATCTATCAAAGTAAATGGAAGTTATATGTGCGATTCGATCAAGGATTCGATGTACGATTAAACCCGAGATCATGAGTACCTACTTAAATACCTGATTAGGAACCTACATCGAAAAGCCAAAATACTGATTTTCTTTTGAATCTTCGGAATGCAGTAGGCCATTTGTAGACATACTGTATAGGGTGGAGCATAAGGAATCCAATCTCGAGAGAAAAAATGCGATCTCGGGATTAATGCTTTTAAATCTCGGGATCGAATCCCGGATTTCCATATTAGCCTCCATAGCAGATATTTATATTTTTGAAGTAAATACGTCTTTGGCTGCATGAGGATTTTTCAAGGCCGCGACACGACACACTTTGAAATTTTCGTCTCGCAAGAGAGATAAAGTTTCTCTCTCTCTCTCTCTCTCTTTCTCTCTCTTTCTCGCTTATGGAATCTATCACGTGTACTGTGTTACACGCGAGTTTTGTTTTTAATTGAAGTGAAAACGTCTTGAGGCGTGTTCAGCATATTTTTGATGAGCAGTGAATAAGGCTGAATCGCCAGGTTAACCCTCATTCGTGTAACTTTTAGGTATTTAGTATAGAAATTTGAGATTTGGAGGTTGCCGCGGTTAATTGTAAAAAATAATACATTTTTATACAAGAGTTTAAGACCCAAGAAGGGCAGTTCTGTTAAATCTTCAACCAATTCTCAAACTAATTTTGTTCCTGGACAGGCACAACTGAAGAAAATCTGCAAAGGATTCGTTCGCCCTTCATTTGTATTCCAGGATCTGGTAGAGTAACTAAAATTAGTTCCATGGTAATGAAACTAACTTCAGTTTCATTAATTATTGTAAACAACGGCTTAGATTGATCCGAGGATTGATCCAAAGATTTTAGCCATGTTATATTTATTTCGTCGACGTCTTCTACTATACAAACGTATTTGAACACTCTGCTGTTTCTTTTACCTCCTTTGAATTGAACTAAAATAAAATTTCCTCTTGATAGATCAGAAACATCATTTACTATTTTAATACCAATTTCTTCATTTTCTATTTCATCCCAAGGACTCTCCTCACTTTCACGTAGACTCATCTCACTTTCATCTTCAGATGTTTCTTGATAATAATCATTTCTAGATTTTTTTGTTTGCAGATCTAATTGCTCAGGATTAAACTTAGTGATTATTTTCTTTTCTTTTCATTTTCTTTTCTCTTCTGCTTCTTTTAGTCGCGTTAATACTTCGTCTCTTGTGAGTACTTCTCCATATGTGTGCTGCTTCAATCTTGAAACTAAAACTTTTTCTCATTTTTTGATATCTTCACAAGGTTTGGCGTTTTTAGGCCCAACTTGGAGGTGCCGCGGTTAATTATTTTTGACGATTTAATTTTCAATTTCCGAGTTATTACGTCAAATGTGCAAATTTTCAGAATTTTACATTGATACACCATAACCGCAGAAAAAATTTAAAAGCTTTGATGACATTTTCACGTATTATTGACGGTTTTCCAAACCCTATTGAATTTGGCGAAAATCGGAAAATGGCGAGTTTAATAGGGAATTTAGAGAAAAAAAACTTTTTAAATGCTTCCCTGTTTCGAAAATGTCGGGAAAATGGCCTTTTGAGGGAAAATGTAAAAACATGGATTTCTAAGTCAAAATAATGGAGGTTTCAATTTTTTTATCTCGAGAAATATATATTTTAAAAAGGCCGATCACTTGGCGGGAATCTACACCAAAAACTCTACAGGGGGTCGAGGGGGACACACCTATCCATTTTTTGTACACCAAAAATTCTAAAATTAAAAAAAATGCAAATTTTCATGTAATTATTTAAAAAAATTCTAAAAATTCTAAAAATTTCTGGAAATCGCAAGGGCGCAAGATCGCCGGCGCGGTGTGGCCGGTCCGCTGCACGTGCATTTGAGTATGCGCAATAGACAAGAAATCTGAATAAATTCTAAAAAATTCTAATTAAATTCTATAAAATGCTAAAAAACTAAAAAAATCTGATAATTCTAAGAAATGCTAATAAATTCTAAAAATCTATTAGCTTGCACACCAAAATTCTAAGGTAGTTTCGGGGATACCACCTATCAAATTTCATACACCAAAAATTCTAAACTTCCAAAAAATGCAAAATTTCTTATAGGGCCTAATTATTTAAAAAAAATTCTAAAAATTTCTGGAAAAAAACAACATGTTTATTGCGCAAGATCGCCGCCCGGCGCGGTGAGGCCGGTCCACTGCGCGTGCGTTTTAGCATGTGCAATAGGTAAAAAATCTGAATAAATTCTAAAAAATTCTAATCAAATTCTATAAAATGCTAAAAAATACTAAAAAAATCTGATAATACTAAGAAATGCTAATAAATTCTAAAAATCTATTAGCTTGCACACCAAAATTCTAAGG
>MU184196.1:24761-36584 GCA_016904865.1 Pissodes strobi
CTAATAAATTCTAAAAATCTATTAGCTTGCACACCAAAATTCTAAGGCAGTTTCGGGGATACCACCTTCCAATTTTGTACACCAAAAATTCTAAAATTCAAAAAAATGCTAATTTTCTTATAATTATTTCAAAAAATTCTACAAATTTCTGGAAAAAAACAACATATGTATTGCGCAAGATCGCCGCCCGCGGCGGTGCTTTTGAGCATGCGCAATAGGTAAAATATCTGACTAAATTCTAAAAAATCTAATGAAATTCTATAAAATGCTAAAAAAAATTGACAATTCTAAGAAATGCTAATAAATTCTAAAAATCTATTACCTTGCACACCAAAATTCTAAGGTAGTTTCGGGGATACCACCTATCCAATTTTGTACACCAAAAATTTTAAAATTCAAAAAAATACTAATTTTCTTATAATTATTTCAAAAAATTCTAAACATTTCTGGAAAAAACAACATGTTTATTGCGCAAGATCCCCGACCGGCGCGGTGAGGACGGTCCGCTGCGCGTGCATTTGAGCATGCAAACCAAAATTCTAAGGTAGTTTCGGGGATACCACCTATCCAATATTGTACACCAAAAATTCTAAAATTCAAAAAATGCTAATTTTCCTATAATTAATTCAAAAAATTCTACAAATTTCTAAAAAAAAAACAACGTATTTATTGCGCAAGATCGCCGCCCGGCGCGGTTAGGCCGGTCCGCTGCACGTGCGTTTGAGCATGCGCAATAGGTAAAAAATCTGACTAAATTCTAAAAAATTCTAATTAAATTCTATAAAATGATAAAAAATTGATAATGCTAAGAAATGCTAATAAATTCTAAAAATCTATTAGGTAGTTTCGGGGATACCACCTATTCAATATTGTACACCAAAAATTCAAATTTTCAAAAATTTCTGAAAAAAAAACAATATGTTTATTGCGCAAGATCGCCGCCCGGCGCAGTGTGGCCGGTCAGCTGCGTGTGCATTTGAGCATGCGCAATGGGTAAAAAATCTGAATAAATTCTAAAACATTCGAATTAAATGCTAAAAAATACTAAAAAATTCTGATAATTCTAAGAAATGGTAATAAATTCAAAAAATATATTAGCTTGCACACCAAAATTCTAAGGTGGTTTCGGGGATACCACCTATCCAATTTTGTGCACCAAAAATTCTGAAATTCGAAAAAATACTAATTTTCATGTAATTATTTAAAAAAATTCAAAAAATTTCTGAAAAAAAAAACAATATGTTTATTGCACAAGATCGCCGCCTGGCGCAGTGTGGCCGTTCCTCTGCGCGTGCGTTCGAGCATGCGCAATGGGTTAAAATCTGAATTAATTCTAAAAAATTCTAATTAAATTCTATAAAATGCTAAAAAATACTAAAAAAAATTCTGATAATTCTAAGAAATGCTAATAAATTCTAAAAGTCTTAGCTTGCACACCAAAATTCTAAGGTGATTTCGGGGATACCACCTATCCAATTTTGTACACCAAAAATTCTAAAATTCAAAAAAATGCCACTTTTCATGTAGTTGTTTTAAAAAAAATTCTAGAAATTCAAAAAAATTGGTGCGGCCGGTCCGAGCATGCGCAATAGGTAAAAATTCTGAATTAATTCTAAACAATTCTGTAAAATGCTAAAATACTACAAAATTCTGATCATTCTAAGAAATGCTAATAAATTCTAAAAAATTCTAAAATTTCTATTAACTTGTACACCAAAATTCCAAGGTGGTTTCCCCTTCGAAGAAATAATGACGCCTTTTATACTACAGTTAGTTCGTCGATTTTAAACTATTACCGGAAAACCCAATGATCTAAATCAACCAAACTTTCGCACATTAAAGAGGGAGATTATGGGTAAAATATATCAAAAAATCGCATTGATCCGATTGAAAATGCCAAATTGGTGATATTTTGATTTTCAGTTTGAAAAATCTAGTTTAAGCGTACGTGCCAACTAACGCATAGCTTTTTTTCAAGAAATCAATCTCATATTCGCAAACCTCGTGGGCTTTGCTATAAAAACGTTTTGTAACAATTTTCCGTACGAGATTGGGAAATGCGAGAATATCCAGGTTAAACTGAAACATGCAGAAAATCGCAAAAAAATTCAAAGTATTGAATATACGTCTTCCAATATTTTGACATGATGTTTAGGTTAAAATATGTAGATTTGAAGATTTATACATTAAATTGACCGCAATCTCATTGAAAACGGGTTGAAGCTCGAAAAATGGATCCGGATCAGAAAATGTGGATATTTACTGTTGCTGGTGGATTTTATAACAGATTTCAAGGTAAAATTTTACTTTTAGTGTATTGATGCATATTGTTTTTGTGGTAAGTGAATAGATCTATTTGCTTGAAACCTCATTTAAAAGGACTTGAAGATGGGAAAATGGGATAGGATCGAAGAATTTTGGAGAGAAAAACACTTCGATAGAAAACTAGAGGAGAAAAACTCGCTTCTAAAAATGTTGGGAAAATTAACTTTTAGGGGAAAAGGTCGATTTCTAGGCCAAAAAATTATGGTTTTTATTGTTTTCTCGAGAAATAATTTTCTCATAAAAAAGCGGAACACTTGATGAGAATCTACATCAAAAATTGCACAAGAATGCATTTTAGATATGATGATGCTTTTTATACAGGGTGAGGTCGTTGAATTTAAACTTCACGATTTCGAGATTTGACATGCACGACACGTCACCTCATAATATTTAATACTGGAAAACGCACCATCTGAACGAACCAAAATTTTGTAGGTACATTAAAGAGGGGGTTTACGAATACAAGAAGTATACAGAATTTGTGATTTTTGAAGTGAAAATTATGTCGGTCTGTATATTTACATTCATTTTTGACACGAGTATTTCAATGGCTAGACGCCCGTAGCTCAGAAGTGCCCTTAAATGGTTGTCTTAATAATGTTTTACAGATTTGAAAAATATTTCGAAATAAAAAAAAATACGGTAAGTACTTTTCGCAAATCCAAATTTTTTGTTTTTCAAAATATCTCGAAAAACCAAAAAAAGATCTCTGATTGTTGTAGCCCTGAAGATGGTACTGAGCAGTACCGAAACGTTGGCTCATTGATTTAAATATTTCAATAAACTTTGTCCAAGAAAGCTGATTTAGTATCCTTTCAAGTCAAATCTTAGTGGACGTGATTCTATAAAGTAAAAAAAGATAGGGCCATCATCAAAACGGCACTGAATTCACAATTAAATGGCCTACAACTTTCCCCATTTACCTGACCATATTTCTATCTCGTTTAGTTTTCCAATAAATTCGCTACAAATTTCGGACACACACAATATTTGCCTAATTACCATAGCAAGTGAAACTATACATGTCATAAAGCTAACAGTCAGCACCAGTCAGGAACCCAAGAAGTTCTTAGTTAAGTACAAACAAGGTAGGAACGTAACATACCTACCTACAATCCTATACCTATTATCAAACCCTGGCTTCAGAATAGGTATAGAAATGTAGAAATGATATAATAAAGGCAGAAAGAGAAAGAACAAAGAATTTATAGCAGAGCCGAACTCCGAGCACCACAAAGCAGTGGCGCATCGTGACCTGAGAGTACCACATCTACGAAAAACATCGGAACGAAACGGACATGAAATAAGAATTTGTTATAGCTTATAATTTAAACAATTTTATTTATTATTCTAACGGTTGCGTTCGTCCTTGGGCAGGTGCATTGCGTTTTTGATATTCCCAGTTCAAAATTTTGTTACGAGTGTGTTTATCGAGGTGTTTATTTATTAGTTCTGATATAATTTTTAAAGAATGACGAAAGTTTAGAAGGATGTGCTTTGGAATTGTCCGAAATACGCAAAAAGTTAAAAGCGGAACCAAGTTTCTTCGGAATGAACGTCCAATAGGGTCGTTCTATTCGCGTTCCCTTCCGATCGGATAATATGATTCAAGGAATATCACCGCAGGCGAACAGTTATCTTTATTTCTCATTTTTTTACTAATAAAAATACTGTATGTTTTTTCCAATATGTCTAAAATCCTGGTTCAAGCATATTACATATCCCAGTTCAATTTTCTGTTTCTTTGCGGGTATAACCATTGATTATATATTATTGATTAAGTGGATTTGACAGAAATTTAATTAAATTGCACTAATTCTACTTTCGATTATTATTTCTGAGTAATCTTTTTTAAGAAATGAAAGCAAAGACAATCGAAAATGTCATAAGTTCAACTTAATGACAAATGCAATAATAAAGACAAAGACGTTGCAGATTCACACTTCAACACAATCCATTTCACTATTATCTTAAATCTAATCTAACCCAAACTATAGAATTGAAAAAAAGCCTCACCGGTAGATGGCGTCCAGCTTGAAAGGTGCCCATTCAATAATTTCAAGATAAGACATGTAAGATTAGATTTGTTCATAGTCATAGGATAGGTAACCTCAATCAAATGCTAACCAGAGATAAAAGAGAGAAGAGAGACTGGTAACTGGCCCCGTAAATCTATCCACTGTTTTTATCTCTTTTTGTTTTACGTAACTTCCTATACTTATTTCCTTGTCATTCATCTAGGCAGGCGAACGTAGGTGGAGCAGTCAATTTCAAAAAAAGCTTTATTATTTTTTATAATAATCAATATCTCATTTACAAAGCTAACCATACATTTTTTTTAGATAGGTACAAAAAAAGTTTGATAAGGATCAAATAAGTAAATTATACAAATACAGTACCAAGTACAAGGAACATAAAAAATTGAAAATAGGTATAAATAGTCCAACGACGGACACCTGGTTATTAAAATTTACATATACAAATAAAAATAAAAGGTGAAATAGACATAAACAACACGCGCCCGTTTTACAGGGAATCATCAAGGAATTCGGCAACATCATAGAAAGCCTTTCTCAAAAGTAATTCCTTTACCCTCCCTCTAAACACTCTGGAAGAATCAGAGGATTTAATATTTAGGGGAAGGCGATTAAAGGCTTTTTTTAGCAAAGTAGACAAAGGACTTCATAACCAGAGCACATCGGGGAATCAATAAAGGAATAACATTCACTTGCCTAGTGTGATATGGCCGGACAGGATCCAAAGAGTTGAAATATTTCTTGTAAACTAGACAAATACTCTCTAGCAAAAATACAAACATGGAACAGTCAAGATCTTTTGTGAGATAAAAATAGGTTTACAAGAATGCCGAAATGAAATATTAAACATAAACCTAAGAGCTCGT
This sequence comes from Pissodes strobi, assembly GCA_016904865.1. NCBI lineage: Eukaryota > Metazoa > Arthropoda > Insecta > Coleoptera > Curculionidae > Pissodes > Pissodes strobi. The sequence goes on from MU184196.1 coordinate 29,989, forward strand.
TACTGCAAGATAAAAATAGAAGCTGGCAGCACTGCAACATCCCCAGAAAGCTATACCATAAGTAACGCGTGACTCGATTAGAGAAAAATAAGTCGATCTCAAGATGGGTGGCTCCAGGTGGTGAGAAAGCACTCTCAAGGCATAGCAACCAGAGGATAGCCCAACTGAAACAGCCTTGATGTGCTCCTCAAACTCTCATCCAGTGTCACCCCCAAGAATTTGGCACCAGCAGCAGGAAGTATTTGGTTACCGCCCAATGAAATATTAGCCAGAGAACACTTGAAGCTCAACATGTTAGTCTTTGGTGTGTTAAATGATAAATTGTTGTTATTACACCAGGTGCTTATGCGAACTAAATCAGCATTGATCATTCTCTCCAAAACCCCAACATCACTCGCACGCCAAACAATAGAAGTGTCATCCTCAAAGAGCCTAACTATTCCCTTGATTAGAATGGAGGCAAGATCATTGATATAGATCAAAAAGAGGATGGGGCCAAGAACGGAGCCCTGGGGCACTCCAAAATTTATTGGTATTGAGTTAGAGACCCTGCCTTGATATGACACTGACTGCCTATGGCCATGCAAGTAGGATTTAAACCAATTGAGAGTTATACCCCTAAATCCATAAACCTCCAGCTTCTGGAGCAACAGATGTGATCGACACTGTCGAATGCCTTCGACAAGTCGCAAAATACTGCTGCTGAAGGTAGATTCCCATTTGTACTTAAATAAATGTCTTCAAGACGAGAGAAAATAGCATCCGAAGTTGATTTTCCACTCTGGAAGCCAAATTGAGAACTGGATAGGATTTTATTTGCAGTGAGAAATGAAAGCACTCTTTTTTTTAACGAGTCTTTCTATTAGCTTACCAAGAGCAGGCAAAAGAGAGATTGGACGAAAGTTTTCTGGAGAATTAGAGTCGCCTCCCTTGTACAGAGGTACAACCATAGCTTGTTTAAGAATACTGGGAAACTCACCGCTCTCAAAAGAGTCACTTATGACCACCGCAAGTGCTTGCAGCCCAGCATCATTGAGATGAAGTAAGATCTTAATTCAAGTTCAAAGCCAGAAGAATTCTTATTTTTGAAAAGCCGAAGAGTGTCAACAACCTCAGAGACACTTACTTACTGGTGCAAAAAAGAAAGAATCGCTTTCCTTGTGGTTGCCAAGTTGCATCCAGTTTTTGCATATAAATTTTGATATTCTTTTTTTGCTCACGCTTGATTAAAGAACAAAAGATATACCATGAATCAAAAATTTGGATTTGACAGCGTTGCACCAGAACGGAGACGCGAGCCGACGACCAGCCAGGTTTGTCATTTTTGTAATGGCCGCTTTGTTTGATTTTGCTGTTACGTAAATTATTGACTTTTATTAGTGATTACAGTGTATATTATCAAGTATATTATTAAATTTGTGCTTTTTAAAAGGCAATTTAAGATAATAGTGAAATGGATTGTGTTGAAGTGTGAATCTGCAACGTCTTTGTCCTTATTATTGCATTTGCCATTGAGTTGAACTTATGAAAAAAAGATTACCCAGAAAAAATAATCGAAAGTAGAATTAGTGCAATTTAATGAAATTTCTGTCAAATCCACTTAATCAATAATTGAAAGTCTTTACAACTAATAATGACAACAAATATTTCTGTTTATATTAAATTTAATAGGTAAATGTAAGGAAGATCCATAGTCTATTAGGCCATTCCGTTCTACAATATTATTTCCGAGATTATTTCTTTTAGTGATATTGATTCGTATTGTCTGTAAGAAAAATATAATCAAAACCAAATAAATAATATTTTGAATTACTTATATAGCAGTATTTAATTAATTGAACCTCCAAACTTTGCAGAAATAAAGAAAAAAAAAAGAAAACGGTTAATTCGAAGTTGGCGGGCAAATGAAGGCGTCCGCCTCGTGCGCCATCTGCGATCACTTGCCTAGAGGACAGACCAAGAAGGCAAGGCAAGTTTCTCCGAGACTTTCTCTCTCTCGGATGATTTATTACCATTGAGTTGCGCCTGTCCCCCTTGTCTCGGTGCTAACGAAGGAGAATATTTTATTTATGTATTTATTCTTGTTTATGTTGTTGAGGAGTAGTCTTCCTCATAAAATTGGAGATAAAGTAGGTAGGTATGTTGCTCGGTATGATGAAATGAAGAAATATAATAAAAATATCCAGGACGCAAATAGGTGATGTCAGTTCGGATGTGGGAATCCCTCAGGGACTCCCCCAGCGGAGAATTCTAAATTCCGAAGTAAAAAATACACATTTTTGAAAGCGTTTATCACCTTTCCATAAATATTATCTGTCATTGTCCAATTTGTTATTATTATTATTTTAAATCAGTTATAAGTTGTAAGTACATTGTTCTTCCTAGTTCTGGTAGGTGTTTGTTAGTGAATTATATTTCAGGCAAATATTGTATCGAGTATTGTATAGAATTTTAGATAAATGCACCTATTATATGAAATTTCCAATGAAATTTTATACTTGACTACCGAGTTGACAACCTAGGTACCCATAGGAAATTAAAAACTGGATTCAAAATAAATACCTACCTATGCAGTTCCTTTCCTATGATATTTATAATGGAGTTCTCCTGATCTAAACACCAACTTAAAAATAATTGAAAACTTATGTTGTATGTATAATAATAATTTCATAAAAAATAAGTTAATTTAATAATCAGGTTAATGATCGCCTTATTAATATCACTGTGAGTATTCCCAAGCATTGATGCCTTCTCAGCAAAACAACAACAGAGACAACACCTATTGTTGAACTGGACAAAATAATTTTAAAATCAACAAAAACATTCCCATGAAAGGTGCACCTGTTGCATAAAGATCAGATTACATGTAGGCATATAGGTAAGCGAGGATTTCCTGCACAAAATATTTCTTTAGATTGTACCACAGCCATCTGGACTTCCAGGTGGCTGTGACTGTACCCAGGATTGTACTTAGATAGTAGCTACCTGGGAGAGTACTTTTACAGCTGGGTTTACCTAAACAATGGAAGTAAGTAATTGTTGGCAGTTTGGAAGATAAATAATTAAAAAATCAGCTTTTAATATGATAACCCAGCTGGTTTTTCTTTTTGTCATGCTCACTAAATTTATTTTATCTATTGTGTATTCGGTTCTTTATATCATTCACCTTTTATTAAAATTTAGTCCACTATTTTGATATCGACTGTGATTAATACTTACTGCCAATACCTAGAATAAAGCATAGTCTCTGGGGAAATTCTATAGATGTACCTACCTAAATAAAGTTTGTATCGCAAAAGCGCTGCATTGGTTCTTTTAAATGAATTACCCGAGGGGTTAACCGCTGACTAGAATTTGTACACTAAAATACCATATTTGACAAATAATACCAAAAATACCAATACAAAATACCAAAAATACCAGAAAATACCAATATTATATAAAAAAAATACCAAATATCGTAAAAATTGCCAAATAATACCAAATAATACCAAAAAATACCAAATAATACCAAATAATACCAAATAATACCTAATAATACCAAATAATACCAAATATTACCAAATATTACCTAATAATACCTAATTAATTTAATTACGCGGGCGTGCCTCAGGGCGCAATTCTTTCACCAACTCTGTTCCTCATCTATATTAACGACCTGCTGACCAAAACGAAAAACCCTGTTTACAGTTTTGCAGATGACAGTACCCTTGTCTCCCAATTTAGATCAGAAAAACATTTACCAGCGACTGAGACTTAGCACCACAGACAGGAGCAGATTACAGCAATTAATCAAGACCTGGAGAAAGTTCAAATTTGGGGCGACAGAAATTTGGTCCAGTTCAATGCAGCAAAGACCCAAGCAGACCATTCCTTCATCCTCGTCAATCGGACTGCTGGGTGTCTCGGTCAACAGCAATATGTCCTGGCATGACCACGTTGTTAACATCGCAAAATCAGCCTCCCAGAAGCTTGGTGCGCTATTTCGCAACAAAAAACTGTATACACCGCAGCAGTTGCTCTTGCTCAACATACAACAAGCATAACTTCTGATCCATCAAACTTCTGGTCATTTATTCAAAGCAAGATAGCTCAATCCCGCATTCCAGCCACTGTGAAAGACACTAATCACTCTTACCACGGACCCCAATGTGTCGTTTCGGCTTTTTCCAACTATTTTCAAAGTGCGTACAAAGATTCCCACCAGCCTGCAAATATTGATCCGTTAATGCAGTATTCCGATAGCATCGACGTTCCGCCAATAACTACTGATGATATAGTTGTAGCAAGCAAATAACTTTAAAACAAGATCACCCCTGGCCCAGACGGCATCCCACTTCATTGTTAGAGACTGTTCCATCGTTTTGTGCGAGCCCCTGTGTCATATCTTCAATCTGATCCTGGAAATGGGCATGTTTCCCGAAACCTGGAAGGTTGCTATAGTCTGTCCCATGCATAAGAAGGGCGATCCAATAGTTATTGAGAATTATCGTCCTATCTCCATGTAACTTCTCCAAAATATTCGAGATTATTCTGCACAAATTTTACCAACATCTTTGTTATCAAACTGCTTTATTACTCCTTCGTTAGACCAAGGTTGGATTATGGGTCACTTGTATGGTGTCCGTGGTATGATTGCCACATTGATTCATTGGAGGCTGTGCAAAGGCGATTTTTTACGTAACTTATGTTCAGAGAGGACGGTATTTACCCAGACCGAGGGTTTGATCATAACCTTTTGTTGTCTAGATTCAGGAAACTGTCGCTGTCTGCGCGCAGATACTCACAATCGCTGACATTCCTTTATAAGCTTCTCCATGATGTGATCGATTGTTTCTTTCTTTTGGAAAGTATACCATTTCATGTACAGCGTTTAGCAGCTAGACAACAACCCGCGTTCAGTCTGAGATTGGCGGGATCTAATATTCTATACCAGTGCCCCATTCACAACATGTGCAAAAATTTCAATCTTGTATCAAACGCCTCTCATATACATACCAGCAGCTTGTCTAACGTCCTGAAACATCTGCTTGAGGCGTCTGGTTTCTTCTCGGGTTTCCCACCTTAACTGTATCTCCGCATTCTTCATCTTCATTTTTCATCTGTAATTCTCTTGTTTTCATTTCTTTCTTATTTGTCACTTCTTATTTGGCTTTTTTTAGTTTCCCTAACTTACTTTGCGTTATTCGTAAAGTTCTTGATCCGTTTCGTTCCTCTCAAGGTTCCTCTACATTCCTTATATTTAGTCTTAGTTTAATTTGCTACTTTATTTTAATTATAACTATTATTTATTTTATGTTTTATTATTTTTCTTTGTATAACAATATTTTTGTGAATTACTTGCTCTTAATTTGTATGTGAATTTCCTGTAATTGGGCGTTTGCCTGTTGGAAATAAAGAGCTTATTATTATTATAAATGGAATGTTTTGTAAATATTAAATATATTTTGGCACTGTGAAACTAACCCAAAGTTGATTCGACGACAAACTCAAACTAACCAAATCTATTAAAATTGATTATAACGTATCGGAACCGGTTCAAATAACTAAAATAAGTGGAGACTAAGTGAAACTAGCCGAAAGTTGTTTGGACGACTAACCCAAACTAACCCAAAGTTGATTCGACTACTAACCCAAACTAACTAAATTTATTAAAATTGATTATAAGGTATCGGAACCGGTTCAAATAACTAAAATAAGTTGAGACTAAATGAAACTAGACGAAAGTTGTTTGGATGACTAACCCAAATTAACCAAATCCATTAAAATTGATTATAACGTATCAGAATCGATTCAAATGATTAAAGTAAGTTGAGACAAAGTGAAACTAATCAAAAGTTGAATCGACGATTAACCCAAACTAACCAAATCTATTGAAATTGATTATAACGTATCGGAACCGCTTTAAATGACTAAAATAAGTTGAAAATAAGTGAAAGTAAGCGAAAGTTGAATCGACGACTAACCCAAACTAACCACATCTATTAGAATTGATAATGACGTCGGTATTGTAACCGTTTCAAATGGCTAAAATAAGTTGAGAATAAGTGAAACTAACCGAAAGTTAATTGAACACTAACCCAAATTAACCAAATCTATTAAAATTGATTATAACGTATCGGAACTGCTTCAAATGGCTAAAATAAGTTGAGAATAAGTGAAGCTAACCGAAAGTTTATTGGACTACTAACCCAAACTAACAAAATCTATTAAAATTGAATATAACGTAACGGAACCGGTTCAAATGATTAAAATAAGTTGAGACTATGTGAAACAAACCGAAAGTTCAATCGACGACTAACCCAAACTAACCAAATGTAATAAAATCATTATAACGTATCGGAACCGCTTTATATGACTAGCATAAGTTGAGAATAACTGACACCAACCGACGACTAACCCAAACTATCCAAATCTATTAAAATTGATTATAATGTATCGAAATCGATTCAGATGACTAAAATAAGTTGAAACTAAGTGAAACTAACCGAACGTTGATTGGACGACTAACCCAAACTAACCAAATCTATTAAAATTGATTATAACGTCTCGGAACTGGTTCAAATGAATAAAATAAGTTAAGACTAAGTGAAACT
>MU184196.1:44088-70178 GCA_016904865.1 Pissodes strobi
TAAAAAGGGGACGACAGGAGTCAAGAGGCTTTGATTTGCAAATATACTGGAGTGCTCATTTCTGAATAACAAACAAACTCTGAATCAAATAATTACTTGCACTACCCCAAAACACAATCCCATAGCGAAGATGTGACTCCACCAATGCATGATAGACTGTCTTCCCCATTTCCGAACCAAGTTCCTGGACACATATCCTCACTGCGAAACAGCCAGATGATATTCTACCAGCCAGAGTAGAAATATGAGAAGAAAACCTAAGTTTATCATCAATAGTTAGACCCAGAAATTTAGTCTCTGGTTCACAGTGAACTGGGAGGTCCCCTATAGATATGTTCTAAATAATCCAATCCAGTTCAGATATTTTCTGGAGCACCACAGAGTGCCATTTTGGGACCGTTACTTTTTCTTATTTATACCTAATTCTGTCACATTGCAAAGTAAAGTCATTGACAGATGATATGCAAGTCCTATATTGTTGTTTTGATGTGGATGATTACAAAGCGACTGAGTCTGACATAAACCAGGATTTGAACATCTTGAGTGCTCTTCCAAAGGATGATAATCTTACCTTATATCCTATTAAATTATGCTTGATGTTTTTTGGTAATAAAAATAAAGTTATTTTTTTTTTAAGAAAAGCTTAATATACCCTTGAATATAGGTACCCCCTCGGGTACCCCTAAACGGTGCAGAACTAAAATATGTGCAAGGAATCTGGGTTTGACATTAGATGGTCAGCTTCGGTTTAAGGGACATTTAAAAGCCATTTTCCAAGACATATCTTGAACATAGGACTTCTAACTTCAATTATTGTGACTTGTGATGGTTTTTGTTTGGGCCAAGGAAGTAAATCCGAGCGTAAATCTCATATCTAGAAGGTTCAAAATTCGCTTCGTGCATGGTTTAAGAAGGTTTGACCATGTATCACCTTTATATAAAGATATAAATTTGTGGAGGACTCCATTTTAGTAAACATTGCTTCCATTCGAGAGTGCTTACATTTTTGTCATGATATTCGTAACCTAAATGTCAAAGGTAGGAAAAGGTTAACAATGCCTCATCATTGGAGTGCTATGTTTCAGCACGGCTTTTGGTATAGTCCATTATTTTAATTCGATACCTGAGCAACTTTTGAATTTAAATATTAATACTTACAAATATAAATATAAAAAAATATATGTTAAATTTACATGATTAGAAATGTTTTACATATTCTTGCTTATTTTAGTTAATATAGTCTCCCATACTTGTACAGCTACTCATAAGTATTTTCTTGAATATTGTAGTGATCTGCTTTTGTAATAATTTTTTGATATGGCATGTTTTATTCTCATTACCTGTTAATTTTACATAATTATTAAATAGAGTCCTTCGGTTTTCGAATGGTTAACCTTATTACCTATATTATTAAATTCAACTTTTGGAATTCTCACTCATCTAGTAGGTATATTTCTATAGATGCTAATCTCGATTGTAAAATTATATTTTTACCACTTTGCAATTATAACTTTATTTTTTAAACATTTCATTATTTGGTTTAGTAGAGTAGCTATTGAAGCTAGATTGCATCAGGTATTGACATATTAGGTAGGTAGATATATATTTTTTTCTAAATAAAAGATAAGGTAATATTATTATTATTAATGAGGTCTCTTATGATTTTTTTTTGTTCCTAGTGTTGCCGAGGAATATAGACTGGAAAAGAAGGGTTTTATTTATTTTGCACAAGTTAGTGTGAAACTAATTGTGCGACTGGTATTTAAGTTCGTGCTTTATCTAAACTTTAAAACAGAATGGATCTAAAATTTCCTTGGGTGGTGACGGACTAGTGATCGAGATAGCAATGCTAGATCTCACCACCCCGTACACTTACCATAAAATTGCCTATATAATACCCAGTAGGTACCTAGGTATAAACATTACCATTTAGAATTATGAATAAATAAAGAGTAAGTGTGATTAAATACCGATCCTCTCTAAAAACCTTATTGTATTAGTAATGAGTTTCATTGACAATCAATATCATAAACAAAAAAATCACAATAAAAAGGTCAACAAAATTAAAATTACAAAGCAAAAGCAGAATACTAGTATCAGATGGATCTAACTTCATATGCCAAGGACTTTGCTGGATGATTATGGTTCAGACAAAAGAAAAGAAAAAAGAGAATCAAAATAAATAACTATATTTGCATAAATTACATTGTTTTCTTATGTCTAATGTAACTCTTATTAATATTTCGATATAAAAGTAAAGGCACATGAAGAGCTATCAGAGAGCCAAACATTGTTCAGTATTATTAATGGCATTTGACACAATCACCCAGTCCGGTCCTGTGGCATAACAATCTGACCCAGGAAAACCTGTCGCGAACAGGTACAGCTACAGGTACTCACTCTAAATAATAGACTTGACCCTCCGGGGTGCGTGCTTGTTCCCAGCCAGGGGGCAAGGGGGTGTTGTCTTCGGATTTGCTTGCAACATCGTACGATCGTTGTTTAATGTGATGATGTGCTGGGGGTTGTTGCTGCCCCACAGCGTAGGTCTGCTGGAGGGAAGCGGGAGAACTGTGCGCCCTATGATGGGCCGTCTGTAAGGGCACAGAATTCACGGGACCGGACACGTCAAATGCAGAGTCCACGGAATTTTCGCGAGAATGATTTATAGATTTAGAACCAGTAGATGGTGGAGTAAAGAAAGAATCAGGCAATTTTCTCATGCTCCATGGTACTTGCAAAGGTCGTTTAGAGTCCGGTTTCAAAACACTATCGAATAACGCTTGTAAATCTGTCTCGGAGTCCTGATCAACCCGTACGACTTGTTTAGCCTCGTCTTGGTTCCGTGCCATGTTCACCGAACAGTCTCACAATATCCACCGACACTTAAGCCACTCACCAACACTGATTTTCAGCACTATCAGTGTTGATCCCCGCGATTCGGGGGCCCTAGATACGATGTAACAGCCAGATCAACCTGTTATCCCCAACCCCCCAATACACATAAAAACAACTGTCAACCCAACTCGTTCCTAAATCTACTGTTCTTCTTGCGCCTTGCTACGCTACGCTACCCGTCGCACTGTTGCACTGAGATTTTTGATTTTTGTATCGATGTCACTGGTTTGACAGATTGAGAGGCAGTGCACCCAACACGTTTTTATGTAATTCGCATGAACAAATAGCACGAAAACAGACGTATTACAGACTCCTTTTCAGTCTATATAGTTATTCGATATTACAGATTTCTGTTTTACATACACACATCTGAACACCGAGATCGACCAACGCCACCTACCCTAGGTGGCGTTGGATCGACCGCCTTGACAAAACATGGGCGTAGTTCGCGTAGTCGGCACCCTCGGAACAAGAAGGCCTGATATCTGAATCCAAGATGGCGTCACGAGCAGGGAGAAAGCTCTAACAATGGAAGCGTATTAATCCAGACATGAAGTACTTTTGTCATTTTTTGGCTTTAAAAAAATACATACCTAAATTATTTTTAATAGTTAATTACATGTCATTTACCAAAATAACAACAAAAAAATCGGCTGAGAGTCATACCCATTACAGAAAGGAACCTTGTAATTATTATAATTAGTAGTTTAACAATTATAACATGCTATGTTGTAATAAATATGACATATCGCTAAAAATTTATAAATATACAGTGGTTAGTTCAAAATACATCTCGAAGTGTATACCTATAAACTAAAAGAAGAATACATAGTTACTTAGATATTTTTTTAAAGACTGTTTAAATAAGATAATGTAATGTAAAAAAATTAAATTCTTTTATTAAAATTTTTTTGTGATTTGACACAATTATTTCTGTTTTGTCTAAAATATAAACATTATAATTATTCTAATAAGTAGTTTAGCAATAATTATAATATGCTATGATGAAATATATACGGACTATGGCTACTAATTTATGTATATACAGTGGATTGTTTAAAATATATCTCGAAGTGCGTACCTATAAACTAAAGCAACAATACATAGTTACTTAGATATTTGTTAAAGACTAAATAAAAATGTGAAAAAGTTAATGTTTACTTTTGAGGAGTTTTTTGATTTGACACAATTGTTTCTGTTTTGTTTAAAAATAAAGTTACATTTTTTAAGAAAAGTGAATTTTGAAAATGTTACCAATTTTATTCAGTTTGAGCCTATGCAATAGAAAATATTCCTATTTTTACTTTAATTGTCTGCGTTAGATCAAGACCTCGGTCAAGATACTTATTGAATACAATACAACCACCCTACGAGTAAAGTAAGCAGGTATTTGCAAAGCATTTTTAGATAAAAACTAGAAAAACTGGCTATAAAACTAGAAAAACAAAACTTACCGGAGTAATCTTGGTTGGAACGAATGATTTCTCCTTCTCCCTTTTAATTGAATTTATCCATTGCTTCCTCAATTTTTTTGGATGCCACTATGGATCCATTTTTATAATTCCCCCTGCACTTCGGGACACACCAGGTTAACACCATGTTTTCAATTCACCCAACACTATTAGGTATACACAATTATCATCAAAAGTCAATGTTCTCAACAAAGCGACTGAAATCAAACCAAAGCTTACACCTACTTTAATTATTACAACATGTACCTAAAACCACCCTACAACTTTTAATCAATAGGTACTCATGAAAACTACAATAAAAAGTGTTTAGGTATCCTAAGCAACATTGAGGTATTAAAATCAAACCTTTCATGTCCTGCTGTAGCCTAAAAAATATCTGTGGCTACCTAAAATTATTTTGCTTGCCTCTGCTATTATATGTAGTCCAAAGGCAGTCAAAGTAAATAGGTAATTAGGCATTATTATTATAAAGCCACAAAATAAAAACTTTAAGGGCTTGTTTGGTTTGTTTACATCAGGCAGTCATCACTATGTGAATATTAAAATTTCAGTTATTTAAGTTATTACTAGGTATTAGGGGCTCTGAAATTATAATAGATATTTGTGGATTGTGGAAACACACATTCCAGCAATAATATAATGTAGAATAATTCGGAAGTGTTGTTGTATAGCATAGTTGGGTTAAATAGTTTATTTTCAGGAACACAGGGCAATTTCTTTGCTATTAACACAATAAATTGCTTGCTTTGTATAAATTGTTCACTGCAAATGCACAAATTTCACAACTTTAGACATATTTTATATTAAAAACTGGAATGAAAGTGTTGTATAGCATAGTGAAGTTAAAGGTCAATTTTCAAGAACACAGGGCAATTTCCTTACCATTAACACAATAAATTACTTGTTTTGTATAAATTGTTCACTGCGAATGCACAAATTTCCTAATTTTACATATATTTTTTATTAAAAACTCGAAATATACTTTTTACAGCATTTAGATTGACTCCCCTGCCCGGCGGCCATATTGGCTACTGCTTTTCTCAGTTCCAAGGCCTTTCATCCGAGGGTGCCGGTGTAGTTATTGATCGTTCAGTGGCTCATCTTATATAGAGCCCCTGTATGCCCTGTAATTGATCGTACGGTGATTGACCTTTTAAGATCCTTTACAGGCGTAGCCGACTATATCAAAATCGTCCTCTCCTATTGGTCGATCCGCATGGCCCTCCGCTCGCTTCGCTCGCTACGGGGGCTCAAGAAAAGGAAACTAACCAGGTGCTAACCCAATCTAACCCAAGACATACTCAAAATCAAGAAAAAAAGCTGTTTAGAAACATAATCTTTAAAAATATATAAAAAAAGCAACGGGGTTCGAACCCGTGTTTTCCAGGTGAGACCCAACGATCTAAACCTCTACACCACGAGGGCTTTTGTGAAAAAATGATTGCATCATGGAGATATATTGTAATACGAGATGGATCGATCAATGGGAGAGGCCGATTTTGATATAGTCGGCTACGCCTGCAAAGGATCTTTAAAAGCCAGTGATTGATCGGTACACACGGCGCCATCTTCGCGCGTGGAGGGCATTGGATAAATCTGAGTATTGCAATTGTAGAAAACTTTTAATGTAATATATGATGCTGAGAGAGTTTTAAGATCCTTTACACAAATAGAGCACTACGTAAAAATCGACCTCTCCTATTGGTCGATCCATCTCATATTATAATATGTATTCCTGACGCAATCAATTTGTGGCAAGAGCTCTCGTGGTCCAGAGGTTTACATGGCTGGGTCTCACCAGCCACGGGGCCGGGTTCAAACCCGGTTGCTCTTTTTATTATTTTTTTTAAGATTATGTTTCTAAACAGTTTTTTTCTTGATTTTGGGTATGTCTTGGGTTAGCACCTGGTTTGTTTCCTTGTCTTGAGCCCCGTAGCGAGCGCAGCGAGCGGAGGACCATTCGGCTCGATCAATAGGAGAAGTCGATTTTTACATAGTGCTCTATTTGTATAAAGGATCTTAATAAGCTTTTGCACCAACCATACTTAACGAAGTACTTAAGAGATGGCGCTGAACTAATATGTTTTTAGGAATGCATAAAATTTAAAACACAGGGAAAAATCGATGTACTGAATGCTGAACAATCGATATAGTAGAGCCATCGTGCCATCGACATTGAGAAAATATCAATCGATAAGCATCGATGTTTATCGATGTATCGTATTCAATCGTCGCCGCAATAGACGTTCAAAATAGTGTACAATTTAGGGAAATACCTACTAACCATACTATAGAAGTTTCGGAAACATCGGGACTAGAGATTGATAATATAATTATTAATTTAAATAAACACTCTGCTGCAGGCAATGATAGTATAACTGTTCAAGACATTATTCAAATCAAAGAAAACTTGTTACCTATCTTAACACGTTTTAAATATTAACTCTGTTTTTGTCTCCGGCATCTTTTCTGAAATATTAAAAATTGGAAAAGTCACTCCGATTCATAAATCGGGTGATTTGACCAAAGTTGTAAACTACCGACCAATTACTGTTATTAGCAGTTTTTCGAAAATTATTGAGAGTTTAATAAAGTCTAGGGTCACACAGTTTGTTGAGGACTACGTTGGATTTGATCCTTTTTAATATGGGTTTTTAAAGGGGAGTAACACCTTATGTGCAACTACTGATTTTGCCAACCCTGTAATCACAGAAATGGACCGCAGACATATTGTAATAGCAGTTTTTGTTGACTTGAAAAAAACGTTTGATGAAGTGGACCATTCTGTGTTATTAAATAAACTTAATCAAATGATGGAGTTATCTAGTACAGCACACTCTCTTATTTTGATCTATCTGAGGGATCGATTGAACAAATGAATTTGTAATCTTTATGTTTAAAAAACTTTCTATAATGTAACAATTTATCTAAATAAGGTAACATAACTTTGAATTGGATCCATAATGTAACTTTAAATACGCTTAATTTTTTGTAATTTTGACACATAAATTTGTAATCTCTATTAGGGTTGCCAACTCGCTTCTAAAGAAAATCGGGACAAATTTGCCAAAACCGCGGGACAAAAAGGCCAAATTCGGGACAAATTATTTTTGACTAAAAATGTAACAAAAACACCAATAGCGTCCCGCGACAGACAGTGGCGGGACGCGGGGCATATGCCTCGAAAATCGGGACATTCCGCGTACGGCGGGTGAGTTGGCAACCCTAATCTCTATGTTTAAAAAACTTTCTGTAATGTAACAATTTATTTAAATAAGGTAACATAACTTTGAATTGAACTTATAATGTAACTTTAAATACGGTTAATTGTATGTAATTTTGACACATAATTTTGTAATCTTTACAGAACGCACTTGTGGTATTCTGTCCCGATACCAGCAGCTTTGCTGTTTAGGGACAATAACAACTTTATAATGGACTTGTCTGATATTTGTTTGTATATTGTTTTTTATGCCTTATAGTTGTTGTTATTTGAATAATTTTTTTTAAATTTTTACCAATTTACACGATTTTCTCTTCTCAGGAGATGGCGAGTGCCCTCTTCAAAGCTAAAACGCATGAAGTTATTTGTGAGTTAATTAACTCAGACCAAAAACAAGATAGCTCTTCATGGTTTATTGTTAAATCTAGGAGACCCCGACAAAAAAAGGCTTCATCTGTCTTTGTTTACTATCATATCTTTAGATTAGATTCGGCCTACAGCATGGGCGTAGACAAGATTTTTCCTCAGGGCGAACCGTAGATAAGGCCGCAGTGATATCCAGAGACCGGAGACGGAGTCTAAGCCGGAGGTGCCACGCCCAATTTTTACCCAAAAGTCGTTAGAATCGTTAAAGAAAATAAGGATTCGGCACCCTCTTGAATGGCATGGCATGGGTAGGAGGGGCAGAAGAAAAACTAAAATAATTAATTTCGGGAGAACGGGAAGAGCTACGGAGTAGAAATTTTTATGGTTTTTAGGTGCGTCTAATGGGGGCTACCTTTGACCATATGGGGAGACCGGGGCTCTAATTTAAGCGTATATTTTGGGAAAAAAACCGTTTTTTGCCGATATCTCTGCAACGGAGCCTCGGACCGAAAATCTGAAAAGCGATGTCACGGAGTCATCAGTGGGGAGGGGGAGTTGGGAATTATACCCACACCTCCCCAGATAAACAAAAAAATGTCGAAAAAATGGGAAAAATTTGAAAAAAAAAACGGAAAAAATTTGTTCGGAAAGTTAATAAAAGTGTTATAAAACAAAATACGAAAAAATAAAAATTAATAAAAAAGTTAGAGAAACGCTTTTTTCGGCGAAAAATGGCAAACGAGTTCAGCTACGACATCGGTGATGTCAAAAATGGGAAATCATTATTCGGAAAGTTAATAAAAGTATCATATAACGAAATAAGAAAAAAAAATAAGAAAAAAGCAAAATATTGTATGGAAAATTAATAAAAGTATTATAAAACTAAATAAGAAAAAAAATAATAAAAAAAGAAAAAGTTAACAAATGTATTCTAAAACGAGATAAAGAAAAACAATTTATAATAACAGAATGTTATAGAAACGTTGTTTTAGGCGAAAAAAAAGTTGAAAAAAAGACAAAAAATAAACAAAAATGTCGAAACCATGGACAAAATTTAAGGAAAAAGCTTAAAAAAATAAAAGCTCAATTCCTAATATCCCTTTCAGAAGTTTCACTTCAGTTGTGTGCTTATAAAAGTGAGCACATATTCTTTTTCCATACATTTTCGTACATTTCACGTTTGAAACTACGCCAGACCTAAGACAATCGCATTATAAAAATTTTGATAAATGTTTTCAGAACTATGAAAGCTTTTGCCTAAAAGGATTTTTCTATTTTCACCGTAGTTGTATTATTAGTCCAAACGTCATGGAAATATATTGATTCTTGGTACCCTACAAAATACTTCATTTTTCTGACTTGTTGCACTAGACTCTAATATGTTAAACCTTATTGCGGATATATGGAAACCAATCTAAAATTTTATTTATTTGCCCACATATTTAGATATTGAATGTCGCCAGATCTCCCTGCTTTCTTCCAATGTTGCTGTAATTCTAAAAGAAACAAGTTTTAACTGAGCTATGTTGTTATGGATAGACAGGGTGCGGTCAAAATATTAATCAGAAATGTTTAAGTATATCTTATGTCTATAATATGGCTAGATTATAATAATAATTACATTATTACCTCACGTTAAATATTGCAAACTGGGGCGAATCGCAACTTAAAGGTGTGTATAGAAACATAAATGAGAAATAAAAGTGGTCATCTAATGAGTTGCGCGAAAGCAAGTTTTCGAATTTCACCGGCGACAACCCTGAATATCAAAAAAACAGGTAAGTTCCTTTAACTATTCCAAGTTTGCCTACATATACCCAAATTATAAATTTAGTTTTAAAATTGCCAATATTGATATAATTTTTTGCATTCTTAGTTTGTATGTCTAGCCTCACTTTTTTATTCAATTTGGGGTGAATAGAAACACCATTGTTTATATTCACCTTAACTTAAATATATTTTTTTGTTTGCTTTAGGACTATGCCACGTACATATAAGCATGATCCTCGTCGCAAAACTGATCAAAAACATACCTCTGAAGAATTAGAAGCCACCTTTAATGACATAAAATCAGGAATGCCTTACAGAGACGCCAGCAATAAGTACAAGATACACTTAACATTATTCAATTATTTATAGGCGATTTAACAATCCTAACTAATAAGAATTCATACATATAAATCGGGGTTAAGGGATAGGTTTGTCTTTCATAATGTGAGCATAGTACATTAAACCGTGTTGCTGTTAGGAATATTTTACATGATCGAGATCGCCGCTCGCAGCTGATTTAACTTTGAAGGTTTTTTTTAAATAACTGTTCCAAATAACGAGTACCTCATCTATAGACAAAATAACGAAATATATAAAAGTGAGAGAGCATCTATGTATTGTAATATAACCTACCCGGGTCAGTCAGTTGTGCTTTGTCTTCATTTTGCCAGTGATCGTCAAAATTTATTAATAAGAAATAGATTAAAAAGAAGACCAATACCTATGTTGTGTTATTATTATATCTTGCTCAATTTTACTTACTCATAATCAGAGATGTCACCATCAGTGAGATTTAAATCATTTTTGTGATTTAAATACCTACATTTTTTGATTTAAATACTTTGAGTTTAAATATTTTTTCTGAAAGTGATTTTTAATTTATGATTTAAATCTTTCTGAAAAGTATCTTTGATTTTTGATTTAAAAATAGTATTTAAATCTTTCTAAAAGGATTTAAATCAGTAAAAAGATTTAAATCTTCAAAAAAATTTAAATCCTGAAACAGATTTAGATTTAAATCATTAAAAATATTTAAATCATTAAAAAGAGTTTAACTGTAATAAAATACAGCAATAAATACATCCCAAGTGTTTTAGTTCTATGTTTATTTTGTATTTTGAAATTAATTTTTTTTAATGCGTGTTACTTAATTTTCTTTTTTAAATATATATTGGCTATAATACAAAATAACTTTTGTATTATTGATTTATTAAAAATATATATATTCCCGATAATTTCGATGAAAGTTTCTGCGTTATAAACAAACCCCTTACAAAGTAATCACTCTGAAATAAGCAAACAAAATACCATAGAAAACCTAGCTAAAAAGTAAAATAGATTTTTCCGCCAGAAAAATATTTCTAGGAAAAATTCAAATAAAAAATAAAAAAAAAAGATAATTGAAAATTGAAATAATAGGATTTTGTCAAATTTCAAGTTGATTTTATCAAAAAGTAATTGTCAAAAAAAAATTAAAGCTTGTTTTTAATTGAATTTTTGACACATGGTCAAAAATTTAAAAGCTGCTAGCATGCACATAATGAGCTATTTAGTATGTTTGATGTTGTTAGTGTGTTCATTTTAATTAATATAATCGGCTAACAGAATAAGAAGTGCAAAGTTACAAATTATGTGAATGCAAACAGCTTTTAAATATTTGACAATGTGTCAAAAATTCCATTAAAAAAAAGGTTTAAATAACATTTTAATTTGGTTTTTGTATATTATTTTGACCTACCTATTTAAGATTTTATTGTGTTTTAAAATTTAGATAGGGCGACGTCACAATTTTGTTTTTTTTTCATGGGTTTTTAATGGTACATAACCAACGACGCCAATTCTTTGTACATAACCCACCAAATGATTTAAATCTTTTTGCATTTAAGATCATTTCAGGAAGTATTTAAATCTTTTCAAAAGATTTAAATTTTAAAAAATATTTAAATCTTTTGAAAAGATTTAAATATTTCCTAAAATGATTTAAAATTTGAAAAAGGTTTGAATATAAAAAATATTTATTATTTAAATATTTCTTTATATACAAAACGATCTTTAATATAAATCGTTTGTCCAAATGAAAAGTATCTTTGATCTTCGATTTAAGTCATTTTTTAAATGATCTTAGACAGCTCTGCTCATAATGCGCTCGACGGTAACAAAATTAGGGAAATTTGAGGGAAAGGCGCGTCATGTAAATTAAAAGACAGATTTCCAATACGCCTAATTTATTAAAGAAAACGTGCCAAATTATTAGAGAAAAATCTACAGGACTCAGCCTGGAATTCACGAGGGGAAAAAGTACGGCACAGAAACACTCGATCTAAATTCCTAAACCGAATTATTCTGTATAACCTTTATTAGTATACTTAATAATTAATTAAGTTAGTGTCTCCCGTATACATTTAAAACTGAAGGGGTTGTTGTTAGTTAGCCAGACGTCGCTGGAAGGTACCGAGGTCCTGGATTACGGAGGCTACCAAGCTATTTAGTTGCAATATCTCTAGAATGATCATTACATTATTTATAACTAGGATATTCTCCCGTCAAGGTAGGAAATGGTCAGTAGATTCATCAAGGCTCTTGCGTACACTCTCAGTAATACTAAAATTAAAATCCTAGCACGAAAAGACAGCAAATAATAGATTTTCTGTTTTCATTTAAAGCAGTGTTGTTCACAGCATAAAACGATTTCATTAAATATGTACATAGGTTATACCATCAAATATGAATTATACATGAGAATAAAAGAAATACTTGTACGAATTATGTTAATAACAATATTATCAATTTTACTGAATTGTAATGACCCGTTAAAGCACAGAAGCAAAACAATTCACCAAAATAAACCGTACACTGCGCTGACTATCTAACCCCGTTCTCGAGCGATACGCTTTCGGATTATAGGGGCTAGCGCCACGGATTCCACTTTGGCTTTGACATTGTACACATGTGCCAATCTGTCATTGGCATTTATCAAGCATGTCTTTACGTTCTAGAAAAATTTCTATAATGCCCTGGTGGTGTAGGGGGCAGGGTGCTTGCGTGTCATTCTTGTGCTGCGGGTTCGATTCCTGTCGGTTGCGACAAATTTTTTGTTTATTATTTTTTATTAATTTACCATTCTTTTCTTAATTTTGGGTTAGCCTTGGGTTAGTTTTGGTTAGCACTTGGTTAGTTTCCATTTCTTGACCCCCCGTAGCGAGCAAAGCGAGCGGAGGGCCATGTAAAGGCATAATAACACGCTAGCCGCTTGTATTTTAAATGGGCAGGTTCAAGTACCAGTAGAGTTTAACTGAACCATGAGTTGAACTTAGAATGAAAAACTAGGCATGAATAAATTTAGATTATAAGCATTGACAGTTTAAACTTTCCGCGAAAAATTGTGAACTGCGCATGTGTACAATGTCAAAGCCAAAGTGGAATCCGTGGCCCTAGCCAACCAGTCTTTCGGATCTCCTTCAAAAACACCTCGCAAAACCCGACTTCAATTTATGACTTTTTCTTTCTTTACATATATGGGGTATTCCAAAATCGAATGTATAAGGTCTAATACTTTAAATAGGCGAGTTACCTCAGTATGTTTGAAATTCAAATTTTTCAAATTGTCGGTAACTAAACCTCAGCAATGTATTAAATTATAATATCACATTTTGTTTGGCTGATGCAATTTTAAATTCAATGGAATTTTACTCCCAAATAAAATTTTAATATACTTAGGGCCGATTAGTGACTGCTAAATTAATCAGTGCTTTGAATATCACGCATCTATTAATGACAATGGCTGATTAATTTAGCCAGCGATTAAAGTTACTAATCGAAGTTGAAAGTAATGACCCTTAGCCGTAATTAAAGATTTTAAGAAATTTCCTCTAGACTTTGCAAATTTGAATTCGAACTAATTTAGCCAAAGTGAAATTTCCGATCACACGCCTGTATAATTAGGAACATTGATAATTATGCCGATTGTGCGAGAAACACGCTTTTGTATCTTTTTCCTTTAGCTTTCCTTATACCCATAACTTGCATTATAAAAAGGTAAAATATATTATTTCTAATACCTTAATAAAATTTATAAATATAATGCAATAGAAATATATGAAGCAATGAATCCCTAAAAAGTACAAAGATTCCGCAGCTCTAGTTTTTGGCGCAACTGCTTGCATAGAACTACCACTTTAAGCCAATTTTCCGTTCGAGTCGCCCTATGTAAAATCCTCCAAGGTAATCAATTCTGATAGGTCAGAGAGAACGTAATTTGACGACTGAATATTTCGGCAGAATTCGTATCCCGAATTGTCTACCCGGCTTTCATATACCATAGTCCCGGATTCCCCGGGGGTAGTGTTCTACAAAGTAGGTAATTTGAATATGTTTGGATCCATCGACCTGTGAAGGTTTATAGCATTTGTGTGTTAGACGTACTTTTTTCATGGGATTATTGTTACTTTGTTATGTTCGGGCTATCTTAGGAGGGGGAATACTCCCTAGATTTTTGTCAATGTGTACAAGTTATATTTTATTGCGTCAGTTCTATGTTAGTTATATTGGCAAATTCCAAATGAGATACTACTACGAATTCCATTACAACTCTCATTATTGTATCTGCTATCCATTTGTAGGTATTAAATATTTATCAATGAATTCATTTAATTTCAAGACATCCGTTTGAGATTCAAATTTAACCCAAAGAAATTAAATGACGTGACTAAGTTCTGATAACGCCATTTTATTTGAATATCGTTGCTAGGAATGCGGACTAAGTATATTTGAAATGATAAAATAAAACAGGGTTGAACTTAACTTTTTCCTCTTAAGTAGGGAATAAGTATTACTACAACTAGCAAGAAGAACTCAACTGTGCTATGTCTCATACTGGCAGATTAGATACATTTTCGTATTCCAGTGCTTCCAATACTCCTATCAGTGATCAAATTATCGCTCCGATTTTGCAAATAATATTAAAATTTTACCCGCTAGCAATTACCATTAACAATAACTAAAAATTATCTTTTCCGTGAAAAATGTTGCGGTAACCTGTAAGGCCGGATAGTGCTATAATACCATGCATGGATGGATATATGCAATCACCAAAACATGTACATATTTGAATAACGATCCAAAAGCCACCCAAAAACAATTTTAGTAATAAGGGATGAATTAATTTTGCGCTGTGTTGTTACATTTTAATAATGGTAAAAACAAATAAAAAACAATACAAAATTGAGTCTGCTAGTACTCGAGCCACTGATGTGTAAACATATGTCCTATATCTACATCATGGACATGAAAATCTAATACCACCCTAGCAGCTAGCTTTTTAGAAGCGCCACTTGAGTCGTTGCAATCGCGGCAGGCCTTCGCGGGCGTCCTGGATTAGCTTACTCCTCAATGCGCATGGGCTATGATGTCACATCCGTTCACACATTTCCGTCCAATCCGTCCCCACATTTCCGTCCCATTTGCGGAGATTTACACTCATACCGCCGCGTAAGATGTTTACACATCAAAGGTGTGCGCTTAAGACCACATGGTAGAAGTGAAATCTTCAACAATGCGAGATTAATATTATGAAATACAAATATTTTTTTGTTTTCTGTATTTTATCGCTTGAAAAATGTCAAAATTGTCTGGCTCACTCTCCCATCTTCAAATTGTTTTAAATGAGATTTCAGGCAAATAAATATACCTATTTGCCACTAAAACTATACCCATCGATATGCTCAAAGTAAAATTTTACCTCACACCTGCCATAAAATTCATCAGAAGTTGACTCCAATGACGACAAAATATCTACATTTTCCGATCCTGCCCCTTGTTTCAGGTTCAAACCGTTTTAAATGGAATTTCAGGCAAATAAATGTATAAAAATCTACATGTTTTGACCTAAACATCACGTTGAAATATAGGAAGACTTATTTCTTCAAATTTGTATTTCTCGATGTCGTACGGAAAATTGTTATAGAACGTTTTTATAGCAGATATATTTATTTAAACAAACAATACACTACGGAACACAAACAATATAAAAGTTCCAAATGGTACAATAAAACATACATCAACTAAGACAAAGCAGTGCAAATGGTATAATCAGTAAAGAGAATAATTGCGCAATACAGTAGTCACAAAATAAAAAAGGAACAAAATACAGTATGTAACCGTAAACTGAACCATATTTGGTGTTGTTTCAACTTTGGTAAATAAATATTAAAAATATCACAGTTGGAATAGAATCTATTGAAGGTGCACATCATTCTCTCAACTCCTTTATTCAAACAACGTCTCAACGAAGGCAGTGAGGCCATAGTTGGTCCCATATAAAGGCTAATAAAATAGATGCCGCTGCCTTGTACGTCTGACTGGGACAAGTAAAAGAAGCAACTCCAACAATTGGTGGCAGTCAACTATGTTGTTCAGAAGTTAAATGAAGTTAGTGAGAAGCTGTAAGCAGTGCATCATTCCTTCTCCATTCGAGACTCGTCATACAGCACAGCATTAGCTTCATGCTTGATCTCATAGGTGAGTCCAGAGGAGGGGAAACGGTGTTTTTCTATAGCCGCGTGCAAAATAACTAATTACTAAATTCAAATGAAATCGCAAAATCTTCGAATGCCGCGTATCTTTATTTACACTCTAGAGCGTAAATGGAAAAGAAAATTCTCACTTTTTCAGTCGAGCGTGCTATGAATGAATAGTCATGGCAACCGAAAATAAATATATGACAGTTGTGTGTTTGTTACAGTTGTTGCTGGCACTCCTCCTCTAAATATGCCCGACTATACTTAATAATATGCTAAAAAATTACAGTCATGTGTAAATTTCAGAATAAGTATAGAGAAAAATGTGTATTTAATTTTAGTAAATTCGAGCATTTTAATTTAATAATTTCGAGCGCAGAGTAAGATTGCCGCGTTCGAAAGTTTACCGCGCTCCGTTACGCGTGGCGCGGTAACATTATTTCTCAAGACTGATGCTTGAGTTACTTTACGCTCTAAAAACACAAATAACTACTGTATAATAGATACTTTACAAATCTATTTTCCACTTACTTAAGTCTGTTCTTGTGGACGGCATAATGAGACCAAATAACTGAGCAATATTTGTGGATGTTAGAGTTATATAGACACATTAGTGCTTTAGTGTCATTAATAAATTTTGTGTTACGCTTCACAAATCCAAGCAATCTGAAACCCTTGAGAATAATACCATCCATATATCGATTAAAGAATAGCTTACGATCAAATGTCACACCTAGATCGTTTACAGATTCCACGGAATCAATTAATTCATTGTTTATGCTGTATGTGCTCACAACTGGATTTGTACATCTGTAAAAGTCTATAGACTAGCACTTAAAAACGTTAATTCTCAAAAAGTTAAAGGAGCACCAGGACGCGAATTAATTGAGATCAGACTGTAAACCATTCGTATGTCAGGCACCGACGGCGACGGTATTATAGAACTTCATGTAGTCTGCATATAAGAGAACGCGGGACGACCGAAAACAGGACATGACATCGTTAACGAATAACAAGAAGAGCACCGGTCCAGTGGGTGAACCCTGAGGAACTTCAGATGTTACGCAAATCTCGCGTGAAGGACATCCTCCACACGTTGACGACGATCAGAGAGGTAGGAATCTATCTATGCTAAGTAGCTACTCGTGATTCCAGTCTCTGAGAGTTTCTTAATCAGAAGCGGATGACAAACGCTGTCGAATGCCTTAGATAGATCGGTGTTAATGGAGTCAACCTGATATTCTACCTAGACTGAGGAAAAATTTGATATACAGGTTAGAGGTGGCTGAGCGTCCTTTGTAAAAACCATGCAGCTCAAAATCGATATAGTTCATGAAAGTCAGAAAAATCTCGTCAGTCAGCATGGATTCCATCAGCTTAGGGATAGCAGGAGAGAAAATTGATATTCCGCCGTATTTGGCAATGTTGCTTCTGTCTCCAGATTTAAAAACAGGTTGAAGATTGGAGAACTTCTACATTGCAGGAAAACAGCCACAATCAATTGACCTCTGAAAAATATTTCACAATGGTGGAGCCAGAGATGATGAACAATTTCTCATCAAAAGTGTGGGGATCCCATCCGGACCCGCCCTCTTGGAAGCATCGAGCTGTTTCAACCTCTCAGTGACCTCCCGGACATCAAAGCTGTGCGCAGACAAGGTGGGAGCAAACTATACGGGCTTGTCAACTGCATTGTAGTCAGAATATGACGACTGAAAGATAAATTAGATGTTTTGTGTTGGCAAGATATAGGAGGTAGCACATATCAGTTCAAATCCTAACGTCACGACGAACAGCAGAGAAAGTATCGTAGTCGCTACCAAGATCAGAATTCCTCAATCTTTTATAAAGTCTGTTCTTCTGAGAAATGCATTTACAAAGCCCTTCATCAAACCATATAGGATATTTTTCGGTCGCAACAGACTTTCTCGGCACAAAGCGATCGATGTCCTCGAAGATCACCTCATAGATGTGACAAATCATTCCGTCAATAGTCAATCTCCTCATAAAATTGATTCAGTTCGGAGTAAGTGGATCTATGAAACTGATAGACCTCAACCGTGCAGCTGCCTCTCTTGACAGGTCAGAGGCGAAAATGTGCTTCCGTGGCAGGATGATCATTATCCATTGTCAGGAAAACAGGAAAACCATCCAGGTTATCAGCGAAGATCAGATCAAGTGTTCTACCTAGGCAGTTCTGAACCGAATTCAGCTACTACAACTCAAGAAGATACATTGTGTCGATTAGAATCTCGGTAGACTGTGAGTAAAATTCCGTTGGGGCCAATGAGTCATCCTCAAGAGTCCACCTGATTAGAGGAAGGTTAAAGTTGCCGTATATAAAAAATCTATGATTTGAATACTTGCTCCGTAGAGATTCGCAGGTGTTACAGAAGGACCGATAGCACTCAGTGGTCGAAATTGTAGGTATATAGATAAAACACATAAGCCTGCACCCAGCAATGCTCACCTGAATCCAGACATCCTCGTATTTGTTCAAAATCGGAGCAGATAAAACGGAAGCGTCAATCTTGATTACGTGGCTATAAGAACGCCTTTCAGACAGCCAACCTAGGAATAGTTCTTGTCTCTTCGATAGAGTATATTGATCACTGAACAGTTCAGAATTGAAGAATGGATCGTTCAGCCAGTTTTCGGAGAGAGCAATCAGATCATAGCTGCAAGCGTGACTGGATCTCAAAAGCTCGTCGGAGGTTATTGAGGTTTACAAATCTGAGATTGATTTCTTGAAAATAACTATGCCTTGACTGTCACGTACGCTTAAAATAGATTTTCCAAACTGAAAATGAAAAGAATCACCAACTTTGAGGTGTATTCTGCTATTTAATGAACGAAACTTTGATTGCTCAATATTATTTGGTTTTTCAGTTTTAAAATATTAAGTGGCGACGTGTCATGGCGAAAAGTTTAAATTCAGCTAGCTTACCATATTATTTAAGAGGGATCATGATTTTCAAAGTGTCCTCTAATGCCATTTTTCGCATAGACTTTTCTCAAGTAATTGGCTTTTCTAAAGTTTTCTTGAAAAAAATAATAAAAGTCTTCTTGACCTAGAAATGTTTTTATATGATCCTTGCAAAGTATAGTTTCCCGACATTTTCAAAACAGAGAATCATTTAGGGAGTTTTTCTCTTAGAAATTCCTCGAAACTTTTTAGGCGTTAGAACTACCCAAAGTGACCCTTTTTCAAAATTATACAAGCCCAAAAAATACTCGCCATTTTCCAATTCTCGCAAATTTCAATAGACCTTGGAAGACCGTCAAAAAGAAAAATTTTGAAAAATTCCATATTAAACGTAATAACTTGGAAATGGAAATTCGAATCGCCAAAAACAATCGGCCGTAATCTAAATATTTCATAAAAACGTGCCAAATCTCGAATTTCCACTCGCAGCCAATTATAAGATAATAAAACGAAAAATCTGAAAAATAACTGCAAAAAGTGAGGGGCCTCTCAATAGCTTCTTAAGAATCTAATTTGTGATTTTTTTTCATAGGTTTTCGCAAGAAAAATTGTTCACAATACTCGATTGAAAGTACATTTCAAGGAACTGGGAAATTCACCGTTGTAATTTATCAGTTCCTCCTTACCTAAAAATATTACATAATATTGGATCCTCTCACATGCTTCTACAACATATAACAGGATGTGAAAGGAATAGCTTTCTGGGAAAAATCCCTCCAATAGAGTTGCCCGATTTCGGAAAACAAAATGTGGGATGTATGGAACCGCCGACGATTTTTTGCACACGGATTGAGATTAATGTTTGGCGTTAAAAAGTAATACATTTTAAACCAGTAAGTATATATTTTTCTTTTTTTTTCTTTAGCCAGCTGCGAAGGGTGTTAAAATTTAGGAAATATGTAGGAAATAATTAATACAGCGCATTATTAAAAACATAGAACGATATTGAAAGACAAAAGGTAAAGAAGAAATCATTGAAGTTTATGATGATGATGACGATAGTTTTAATTCCTCTTACACATAATGTGATGTATCTATCTCATTTCCAACAATTTATTCTATGTCAACGTTGCTAATCCAGTCAACTTCAGAAGATTCACACTACTTGCTACTCCTTGACGGACCCATAATTATGAAAACTCATTTATTATTATACGGATACTGAACACACTGTTGCAATGAGCGCGATCATACCATACTGATCATAATATACCTTAGTATTGGACAACTAATAAAAATGAATGCAATAGCTTTTATATGTTTTTTTATTGATGAATGCAACAGTTTTGTCGGAGCAGTGGGAAATATTTCAAAAAGCGGGAGCCTCCCGCCTAAATCGGGAGGATTGGCAACCCTAGGTAAGTTCCTATTACAGGACATTTTAGCTCTATCACAAGCAAAAACACTCGGATATGACCTTTACCTCAGATTTCGACATAACCCTGGATTAGTATGTTTTTATACGAGACGATTTACGTTTTTTCAACGAGAAGAAACATACGAACCTAAGGACTTCGATGTCATGTGGTTCAAATTAAGCACATATCGAGCAACCAAATTCCTTTGTTGCTTTCATAGACTAACTAGCGAACACCAATATAAACGGCTTTTCTCAAATCTTGGCAATCGAATTGATTTTCTGCAGATCAACTATCCAACGGCAGAAGTTGTCATAGTAGGAGACTTCTACTTATATAATAACATCGACTGATTGAGACACACCAACAAAAATGGCGATAAAGGACGAGAAGCAGAGGCTCTTGCTATAAGTCACGGACTTACTGAGCTGCTTGACGAACCTACCAGGATCCCTGAGCGTCAAAAAAATTTTGCTAGCCTGCTGGATCTATTCTTAACATCTAATCCTGACCTCTACACCGTAACTGTCCAACCTCCGTTGGGCCCATCAGACCACAATCTTACCTCCGCAACCTGTGAACTTGCTATCCAAATACAGGAGCCACAGGTACCCCGAAAGGTTTGGCACTACAAATCTGCAAAGTGGCGTGATCTTCGTGAGTCGTATCTTTCTTTTCCTTGGAAAGATGTCTGCTTTAGAAGTCAAAACACCCCTGAATGAGATAACTCAAGTTATCCTAGCTGGTGTGGAAGATTTGATCCCCTCTTTTACGAAACGTATCTCAAACAGTAAACCATGGTTTGGGAAAAACTGCTCAAGAGCAGTCAATGCAAAGAATACCGCCTACCGCAAATGGCGCCAAGATCTGACAGCCGAAAATCGATATATATATATATTCATCACGACTAATAACCAGTGCAAGCGGACCATTGACGAGAGCAAGGAGTGATATAACGAGCAGATCAAGAAAGAGCTTCTCAACTCTCCTAATGGATCAAGATCTTTTTGGTCAGTTGCCAAAGCTGTCAATCAGGGTTTCTCAAAAACGTCAATACCACCACTGACCAAAGATGATGGCTCAATAGCGGAAAAGAAAAAGCGAACATTCTTGTTCCCCCCAGCTATCCCGAAAGCGAATTGCTCAATGACAGGTCTGGTATTTCGCCAACGCGAACTGAAACGAATAATCACTAACAAGGCCACAGGACCCGATGGCGTTTCAGCAATAGTGCATAAAAAATGTGCTGCTGAAATAACAGCTCCACTATGCAGGCTTTTCTCCCTATCATACAGAAATGCATGCTTTCCTTCTAGGTGGAAATGCGCTCAAGTGCAACCAATCCCGAAGAAAGTTAAAAAAATCGAATCCAAATAACTACCGTCAAATTGCCTTAGTTCCCATCATGTTCAAAATCATGGAGAAACTGATCAATGAACAGCAGTTAAAATATCTCGAATCGGCAGGCATCATAAGCGATCACCAGTATGGCTTCGGAAGCACGGACCAACGGGAAATCTCCTGACTTACGTGATCTACCTATGGACCAAAGCCATTGAGAGCTAGGGCGAATATCGTGCAGTTGCGCTCGTTATATCCAAAGCATTTGATATGGTGTGGCATGACGGATTGTTAAGCAAATTGACATCATACGGACTGCCACTAGCACTGCCCCTTTGGTTTTGCAATTTCTTAAGGGATCGAAGCAACTGAGTTGGTATTGATGGACATCTCTCGGAGTGATTTAAAATCAATGCCGGAGTTTCTCAAGGGTGTATACTAACTCCCACACTGTTCCTGCTCTATAACGGTATCTTAGACCGGACAAACAATTTTATTTACAGCTTTGCAGACGACAGCACTCTTATTCCTCATTCATGTCGCGGACTCCAAGGACCGCTGATCGTTCCCAGCGCGAGCAAGAAAATCAATGAGGATATGAAAGCCATCATTGAATGGGGTGAGGAAAATAATGTCCAGTTTAACACATAAAAGACTCAAACAGCTGTCTTCTCACAAAAAGCAAACGCTGACTCTGGCCTAATCCATAAGCTTGCTGGGCACAACGTACAAACCAACATGTCATGGCGTAATCACGGTACCAGAATTGCCAAGGCAGCAGCACAAAAGCTAGGCGCACTCTATAGAGCAAAAAAGTTGTATATACCTCATCAGCTCTTACTGCTCTTTAAGGCCCAGATAAGACCATCTTTGAAAAACTGTTCCCATATGTGGCTCTCGGCCTCCAAACACTTGCTCAATATATTGGACTCCATACAGAGGAGAGGAGTTCGTCTTGTGGATGACCCAGAGTTGACTAAAGACCTTGATAGCCTTGAACATCGAAGAAAAGTGGCAAACTACCACGGAAAGTGTTCGAATGAGCTGGTACTTACGATTCCACCCAGAGTTGTGCCAAACAGAAACACCCGTCAGACACAAGATGCTCATCAACATACGATTCAATTTCGAATACCTAGGACGTCCCTGTTGCGGGACTCCTTTGTCTGGAGAACTGCCTCGCTCTGGAATGGACTTCCGAGTACTACAACCTAAGCGTCTACCATCATATCCGCACACGCACCGCGCGTTGAGTGGCATAGGATTTTCTTATTGTGTGTGGGCCGAACATAAAAAAACTATAAGTGATATATCGGAAAAGGCAAATCTGGTACGAGCTCATTCAACACTTATGTTTATAGCAATTCCTTTACGTAAACATAATAAGACCTTTCCATCACCTCTGACTAGTTTCCACTTATCAGATATAAATCAGACGGATGCAGTCAAATATATCTGTCTTGTAGACTACCCAGTAAGCTGACATATTTATCTTCTAGAACACAGTTTTATGATTTATCTATAATAAAAAAGTACAAGTTACATATTCGACGCGCTTTTCGCTAAACATGTTAGCACCATGAAGCATTTTAATCATCTCCTGATGATGCTAACATGCTTAGCGAAACGCGCATCGAGTGCGTTGTTTATGTTTCGGTATCGTGAGTTTATGGCTAAAACTGTGTTGTAGTGCATCTTGCGGAAGGTTCAAAACCCCCAACTTAGATATTCATCTTCAAATTGATTAAGACTTACTATGCGTCTATTCTTAAAAAAAATCTATTTACTACTTTTAGCAGGGTACTGTTATGGCCGGGCATTAAAATTATATGTTGAGAACGGATGCAAAAAAGACTATCAAAAACAAAAAAAAATTCACCGAAGAGTAACCGAGATATTTATTTACAACCGTCTTAAGTGGTACCACAATTCATTTTAAGTCCAGTCCTGGTCCGCAAAGACCATTTACTGAATAACAGCTTGTAACCTATTGAACTCCAGATAAGAATATGTCATTTTAGGATCTCAAAATGACCCTAAACGATTCTCTTTCAGAATGAGATTAGTTTGGGTTTGTGTACGCCAAATAAAATAATCAGTACCATCGTGCATAATAGTACTTAAAATTAGTCAAGACAATTTTAGTAGACTTGGTTTAGTGTAGTTCATATAGTGCCCATGACTCAAATAAGATGAGGAAGGTGATTTTTGTGTTGCTTTTTAGTGAGCTCCTTATTTTAGTGTTATCACAACATAGCAGTAAGTATATATGTATTATTTCAATATTTGATTTTCGGCTATGACAGAAGCCGATTCATTTGCTGGCAACCCATATTGTTTGGAAATAAATTCAAGTTACGCCTATAAAATAGTACGTAAAAAGAGTTGTGCCACTCGAAAATTAAATTCCATCAGCATTCAAAAAGTTCATTTTACCTACTACATATAGGACATAGATATGCGGAAAAACGCGTATCTGTCTGTATTCATTTTATTGTTGCAAATTCCCGTAAAACTTCACGCAAATTCAATTTTATAGTTAGATTTTTCTCTGCGCTTTCAGGTTCATGGTAAATCTATTTAGCTGATCAATAAAAGCTGACCATCTAAACGAATAACTTATTCAAGTGGGTCATTTAACAGAGATGCGGTTAATACACAAAGATATTTACAGCACGACCGCCCCCAGTGCCGCCTCTAATATCGAAAAATTCAAATATACAGCTGAATTTTAGGCAGATTTGATGCGGTCACTTAACAGAGGTACGGCCAACATCGTATAATATTTTACAGAATAACAGCCTCTGATCGCGCCACTGCCACCTTTAGTATCGAAAAACTGAAATATATAACCGATTTTTGGCAGATTTGATGCGGTCACTTAACAGAATATGCGGTTAGTACAGCAAAAATATGATTACGGCTCGACCGTCTCTGACCGCTCCTAACTACCGCCTTCAATAATGAAAAATTTAAATATCCAATTAATTTTTTAGGCAGACTTGTTACGATCACTTAACAGAGATGCGATCAACGCAGTAAATTATTTTTTTGACATGATCGCCGCCAGACCCCCAGAGCCGCCTCTAATATCGAAAAATTCAAATATACAATTGTTAGGCAGATTTGATGCTGTCACTTCACAGTAAAACATTTTAAAGCATGACAGCATCTGACCACCCCGCCGCCGACCCCAGTATCGAGAAACTGAAATATACAACCATATACAAGTTTTAGGTACATTTGGTGCAGTCACTAAACAGAGGTGAAGGGTCAACACAGTAAAATACTTTCCTCTAACCGTCCCCCAATAGCGAAAAATTAAAACATGCAACTAATTTTTGCAATGAACACATTAAAGTATTTTTAAAGAAGGACCGCTTTTGACTGCCCTAACTGATGCCTTGAATATTAAAAAAAAATCAAATAAATAACAAATTTTGTCAATGAGATTTATGTGTTGGTCTTATTTATAAGACGCGCATTGTTGGCTGCTGTCCTGTTAAGTGACCGCGAGAAATCTACCTTAAAATCAGTTGTATATTTGAATTATCCAATATTGGGGGCGGTAGATGGAGGGCGGTCAGAGGTGATTGTGCTGTGTAGTATAAAATACCCGGGTCTGGTCAACATAGTTGAATTAGATAAATTGTGCTTTAACTTTATTTAGCCAATGACCGTCAAAATAGATTAAAAAAAAATTATAAAAAGAAGACCAATACCTACGTTGTGTTAGCATTATAGCTTGTAAAATTTGACTTACTCAAAATGCGCCCGACGATAACAAAATTAGAGACATTTGAGGGAAAGGTGCGTCATGTAAATTAAATCACAGATTCCTAATACACCTAATTTATTAGAAAAAAACGTGCCGGACTCAGCTTGGAAGTCAGGAGGGGAAAGAGTATGGCAGTGAAACCCTCGATATAAATTCCTGCTGTATAACATTTATTAATATAATAAAAATGAAACTGTCTCTCGTGCCAAAATTCGTAGTTCCACACTTGTAGCAATACGTTTAAAACTGAAGGGTTGTTGTTAGTTAGCCAGACGCCGCTGGAAGGTACTGTGGTCCTGGATTACGGAGGCTACTCAGCTATTTAGTTGCAATTTGGGCCAATATCTCTAGAATGATCATTACATTTATAATTAGGATATTCT
>MU184196.1:70578-124443 GCA_016904865.1 Pissodes strobi
ATATATATATATATATGTTGAGAAAAGGGCCATTGTTTAGACTATAGGCTACTATCCCATTTTAAAAAAATGTTTTATAAATAATAAGAGTCATGTTTGATCGTTAAAACCTTGTGTAAATTATTATTAAGCGGAAAAATCTCCAAAGTTCGAGTTTTGAGGTTAAATTGGACTAGAACTTACATTAGTACTTGCCTAGGTGAATTCTAATAAAATAAATCACTTCATTGATTAATTAGTTTGGGATAGAATTTGGTGGTTGTGATCCCGGAGGTAGCGAAGCGAGGGGAGGGCAATGCATTCAGTGGGATAATTGACGAAAAGGTACATAAAATCTCAAACGTGTTTGTTAAGTTTGTTGAGTATTAATCATTTGCCCAACATTCTAATTGCCAAACAATTAGAATTGTCCCTGTTTTGTAAAAACAGGGACAATTCTGATGGCAAAAGCCGACATGATAAAGAATTAAAAATTACCGAGAAAAATTGTTTAGCTTTCAGTTAATTATGGAAGGATGATCCATAATTCCATTCTTCTATGTTTGCTGATGGGAAACATTTTATTTTAAAATATCAGTATTCTCATGGCGTTCGTCACATTATGCATGCAGTACATAAAATTATTTATTTATTTTTTTAAATCTTTTATTTAAACCATTTTTACATTTTGTTACATAAATCCTGCTTAATATACCATGCATGAACTCCGGTAAGCCCAACAAAACATAATTGCTAGGGTTGGTTTACAAAAATAGGGCAAATACTGGGTGTTCCATGAAAAACAGTCTACCCTAAAATCCGTTATAAGCATGTTTTCTGGCCAAGAATGGCGAGACACGTCAAATTTGATGGCAAGAGGGACATATTATGACATACGATGAGTTTTCGCGCGTCAGGCTCGTCACGCTGAGCTATTTCAGATATTTGGCTTTTTTTTCAAAAAAGGCTGAGCATGGAAATTTGGCACATTATTAGGCAACACTTGGGGGAAGCCGACGGTCACATGTGCGATTTTTCATAATTGAACTTTGGTCCACGATAACTGTCGACAATATGAATTAATTTTGGTGATGCAGTTCTCTGGATATGTTTTCTTTGACGGTCTTCCGAACCTTCTTGAAGTAGGCGAGAATCGGAAACAGTTTGTATATTTTTGGAAAAAGGTTCAATTTGGGTCGTTCTAGCGCTGGAAAAATCGCGAGGATCGAAAAAACCGAGAGCACGATAGGGAATACGGAGGAGAAAAAATCTTTAAAACGTTCTCTGTTTCGAAAAAGACGAAAATATGAACTTTTGGGAAAAAATGTAAAAAACATCGATTTGTAGGTCAAAGATATGAAGGTTTAAATTTTATTTATTGGAAAATTATATACATATAAATGATGAGCTAGATAAAATTTAATGCTTTCGCCATTTCGAATTTTGACACGACATTGACACGTCATCACTTAATATTTAATTACGTTGGGGTTTGGAACCTTCGGCAACATGCACTAAAACAGAGTTTTTTCCACAATACCGAAACAGATTTTTAGCACTCGACGCGCGTTTCGCTAAACATGTTAGCATCATCAGGAGATGATTAAAACTGTTTTATTCATCTCCTGATGATGCTAACATGGTTAGCGAAACGCGCGTCGAGTGCTAAAATTCTGTTTCGGTATTGTGGATAAAACTCTGTTTTAGTAATATTTAATTACTGGGATCAAATAATCTCGAGCTGTCACACTTCCGTCGATTAAGGAGGAGAGTTACGAGTACAACGTAATAAAAAATCGCATCAATACGACAAAAATATCGGGTTGGCGAATTTAATGATCTTCAGTTTAAAAGTCTATTTTAGTTGTACGTGCCAGCCAACGCATAGCTATTTTCAAAAAATTAATCCGAGATTCATAAACATGGATCATCACATCAGCATCACACAGCCATATACGTCCACTGCTGGACATAGACCTCCCGTAATGTTTTCTCTAGATCTATTTTGTGCAGTGTTTATCCCGTTTGTTTGGATGCTCTTTATATCGTCTGACCACCTAGTTGGCGGTCTACCTCTACTGCGATATGCCTCCTGTTGTCGCATCCATTCTATGATCTTCTTTGTCTAATGCCCATCCGTGACACGTGACGCGTCCAGCCCTATTCCACTTCAGATTCGCTATTTTTTCTACGGCATATGTGGGCTTAGTCTCTCTCACCACGATGCCGATATTTCAAATTATATCTCCAAGTGAAATGCCAAGCAGCGATCGTGCCATTTTTCTCTGGGCAATACGGATTTTGTTTACCGTCTTTTTGGAAAGAGTTAGTGTTTCGGCCCCGGAAGTAACTAGGGGCAGCACGCACCCCTCGTAGACTTTTCTTTTCAGGTACACAGGGATATTAGCTTTAAAGACACCTTGCACCTTTCCAAATTTATCCCAAGCCAGTCCTATTCGCCTGCTTATTTCACATATTTGATTATCCCTTCCAATGCGTAGCTAATGTCCCAGGTATTTGTAGGAACTTACTAGTTCAAGATTTGATCCATTTAAATTGATACCTTCGCTTATGATCAGATTTGTCATAAATTGTGTTTTGCTGCCATTAATTTTTAGTCCTACTGAGTTGGAGACCTCGTTAAGTCTCCGTAGCATTTCCCTGGCTTCATCAACCCGATCCGCAATGAGAATGATGTCCGAAAATCTAAGATGGTTTAGTTTTTCTCCGTCTATATTATTGTCCATATCTCCGAAGTCCACCTTTTTAAACATATATTCCATTAGGGTTGCAAAAGGTTTCGGTGAAATGACGTCGCCTTGACGCACTCCTCGCTCAATGGGAAAGTCTGCGGTGTCTTCATGTAGTCTAATTGATGCTTTTGCATTTCGATATATGTTTTTAATAATTGTTGTGTATCTATGGTCTACTCGAGCTTCTGTTAAAGCTTGCAGCATTGTTTGTTGGTTTATTGTATCAAATGCCTTTTCGCAATCGACGAATATGAGGATAAGGGGTTTATTGTATTCTATTGATTTCTCGATGACTAGGAGGTGGTCGTTGTGCCGAATCCTGCTCGGAAACCTGCCTGTTCTACAGGCTGGTGGTAGTGGTCGAGTTTATTTGGTACAGCTTATAGATGTGCGACAGAATACTTATCGGGCGATAGTTCTTTAAATCTGCAATATCGCCTTTATGGAGGATTACGATAACCGAGTAGGGGTTGTCCCGATTGCTATATAAGCATTAAACAGCTTACAGAGAGTTCGAAGTAGGGCATCACCGCCTTTTTTTATAGATTATTATTATACCGTCATCTCCTGGAGTTTTGTTGTTTCTGCATTTCTTTCAGAGCCCCTCTTAATTCATCCAAATTTATTTCGGGAATATCTTCTGATCCCTGATTTTGGACTCTGGGAACGGAATACTTTGGTCCTGGATATTTGTGATACGGTAGAATTCGGAGCAAAAGACCTCAACAAATATCTGTTTTATTTGTTGTTACGTGTGCGCTCGCGTCCTTTAGTTTGCTGATATTCTTTTTGCCTTCCTACATCGTTTTTCTAAGGACTCTCATACCGCCATTTTCATCGCTCACCCTTGCAATTTCGTTTGTGTTATGGGTTCGTAGATCTCTCTTGATTTGTTTAGATATTTCTTTCTTCAGCTTTCTTAGTTCGATGGCTTTTGTTGTGTATTTATCGATCAGTTTTCTTCCGGTTTTCATCAGTTGTTTAGTATGTGCGTTAAGTTTTTCACTTCTGTGGTTAGAATTTGTCCGAAATTTATCTTCTGCGGACTTGATGGTGCTTTTGATAAGTGCATTGACTGTGTTTATGTCTAGGTTGTCGTGTGTTTCTACAGTTGCGAATTTAGATTCAATATATTGTTTGTAACCATCTTCATCTTTTAATGGCCTCCATTTGTTGCACAACTGCTTCCTGGTTAGTTTTCGCCGTTAATAGATATTTTTGATCTAACCATTCGATGATCGCTCCCGATTGTAAATCTATTTAGCACCGTTACATCATGGATAATCTCCTTGTTGTTCGAAATTATGAAGTCTATTTCATTTTTCGTCACGCCGGCGCCGTATGGGCTTGCCCAAGTCGATTTTCGCTATGGAGCCTTGCTGAAGAAAGTGTTCATCGCGAATACATTATGCTGTAGCATGTATTCTAGTAGGGTTTGGCCTCTTTCGTTTCTTATACCAAAGCCGTGAGGGCCCATTGAGAATTTTGCCTCCTCACACTGGCGTCCCAGCTTGGCATTAACAACACCCATAAGCATAGTATAATGTGCCGGATTTTGGCATAGTGTCGTGGAGATGTATTGGTAGAACCCTTCTATTTCACTATGTTCGTGAGTGCGCGTAGGCCTGAATAATCTTAAGTGAGTATCTAGTATTTATTTTATATAAAAGATGTATTACTCGTGGACTGATGCTCTGGATGTGAGAAATATTGTTTATGCTTTTCCTGTGCACCAGAAAGCCTACCCCACCTTGGTTAATATCGTCGCCTCCTTTATAATATAGCAGGTGTCCTAAAGGTAGTATGATTTGGTCTTCTCCCTTTCGCCTGTGTTCGCATATTCCAAGAATGTCCCATTTTATATGGGAAAGTTCTTCTTCCAGCTCTAGCAGTTTTAGGTGTGTAGACAAAGTTTTTGTATTATAAGTAGCAGCAATCAGTTGTCGTCCGTGGTAGCCTGTCCTAACCTGGGAATTCTTAGCACCCACTACTCGTGTACCTGACCGTCCTCTACTTTGGGCGGGGGTTTGCGAGTTGCCGGGGACTGAGGGCCGTCTCTCTTCGATGTCTTCCATATTTGTATTTGGCCGTAATTCGCCACGCTGCTGGCCAAACGGGTTGGCGGATATTTTGTATCAGCCGTTCCTAACATGGAGATCAGACGCTGTGTGCAGCCGCCCATTCTGGATCAGACGCTGCGTGGGAATCTAACGCAAACTAACCCAAACCTGGATATCTCTGCTATAAAAAAATGTTATAACAATTTTCTGTGAGAGATCGGCAAACACAAGAAACTCGATGCTTAAGTGAAACATGCAAAAATACGTGATAAATTAATACTTTTCCATACTTCGGCATATTAACGAGCCCTACTTTTGATGCATGATGGAAAATTTGAAGCAATAGGTCTTCCAAGATTTTGACATGACGTTTAGGTTAAAATATGTGGAAAAAAAAGTGAGGATCGGAAAATTTGAAAACTTTTTGATATATTTCGATGTTTCTACAGAGTAGCTCACCCTATATAAAACATCATCATCAACAAAGTGTCTTCTAATACAGTTTTTGGTATACATTCTCACTAAGTAACAGGCTTTTCTGATAAAAGATACCTTTCGAACAAAAAACTGAAACCTTAATTTTTTGACATAGAAATCAATGTTTTTTATTTTATAAACAGAGAAGCATTTAGAAGTTTTTCTTTTAGAAATTCCCTATCAAACTGTAGTCGTCTCGCGACTTTTGCAGTGCTATTCAATGACCCCAAGAGACCCCTTTTTCAAAAATATACACGTCAAAAAAATATTTCGATTTTCACCAATTTCAACAGTGCTTGAGAGACCATTAAAAGGTAAGTTTCCAGGAAATTTCATCAAAATCGTTTAATTTTTTCGATAGTTATCGCGTATCAAAGCAAAACGTAAAACCAGATCGCCAAAAACAATTTATGGTCGGTGGCCTATAAGTGTTGCCTAAAAACTGGTCACGTACCAAATTTTCACTTGCAGCCTTTTTTGAGAAAAATAAGAATGAAGCAAATAGGCTTATGGTAGCTGAAAGCGAAATTATGCTTCAATAATAATAATTGATCTAATATGCGTAGAAACATTATTAATGGTTATTACATTTAAAATATGATTGTAATCAATCAAAGTACCTACGTCATTGAACGTAATGTCGAGTTCGTATAATGCTAAAAATAGAAAACGTTTGTGATTAGTTTGAAAGTCGCACTATTTACTGTTGTTATGTCAAAAAAAGAATGTGTGATACTGATTTATGTCAGAATGCTACCTGTCAAAAGATTATAGAATAGAAGATTATTAAATATTTTTATAAACTAATACTTTTATTTGAAAGGAAATGTGACAAAATAATATCCAAACGTAAAATAATGGAGGTAGGACGGAAACTTATACCCCACACCCCACGGAAGAATCCAATTAATTTAGTGCTAATCGATTGATTAAGCCATAATTATAGATACGCGTATAGATAAGAGTTTAATGGTATACAACTTTCTTTATTTTTTAAATTTCACAGAGTATCTCTGAAACAGACAGTTAGAGTATCTAAATGAAACACCCTATAAATGATTGAATGTAAGAATTTGAACTGATTTTAAACATAATGTTTTTAATAATCTATCTTTTGGCATCAACTTCCAGTTTGGCCGAAAATAATATAAATTTAGGTGTCCTTTCGACTAAATCTAACAATTTAATCAATATATTTCTCTTTAAAATTACATTATGTAGGCTACATCATCTAGTTTAAGCATGCACTATGGCTACTAAACAACTGCTGTTTCGCCAGGCGGTGTTGAATCAGCGCCAGTGGCCAGCAGCTTGGTGCACCCATAGGGGGTTGATCTTAACCTAACTTAACCTACTAGGTAATGTGGTTCTGCTGTATGATACTGTGCTTTATTTGGGTGACCCCTTCAAAGCCCTCGCGAGTAGATTTGCAAAAAAGCTAATGATTATGTATACATGCTGAAGAGGTTATTAGTACCAGTGATTTACTGCAGGGAAAACTTAGTCAAAAACCCTGCTTAGATGCTCTCATGGAGCAGGATGTCATGAGATAAAAAGGGGACATTTACACTATACAACATGGAATCTTAAAACAAAAGGTATACTAAGGTAAACGATAGAGACTCAACTCTGTAAGTCTATTCAAGTAAGCTGTAATGGCATTAGGGTACGCCGGACGAGCCGCGGTACCAGCTGCGGAGACATGGAGCTTCGGTGGCTTGAAATCATATGCGTTAGGTTCAGATGGTTTGCTCAATTATAGGCGGACCAGCTCCCTTAACAAGCCCCGCCCACCGTGTCCGAACACAGTTGATTGGCTGGGCCAAAGCAGCTCGCACATGTATCCATGAGGGACATGTATTGTGTTTCTGCGCTCCTGATATTGAAAATATGAAATTTTTGAAATTATGCTGTTAAAAGTTGGTTTAGAAAGTAGCTATATGGAGAAATGGTTAGGTTAATGCATTTTTAAGAAATATAAGTTAAGGGGGCCTAAGTTGTTTGTAGTATAACGATATTGCTCTGTAAATAGTGCCATAGGTGGTAGGGTTTTCCGGGTTATACCGGGAATTGCCAAGATTCGCTGTAAGCGGCGATCCCGTCACTTGTTTCTTGAAGAATCTGCATGCGAGGCCATCGATGTACTCCTCGATGTATTCCATCTTTGCCCACGCATGCAGATCCTCGATTCTAACTCTGTCGAGTCCTGTGACGGAGAACGCTCCCCTTAAGTAATTATTCTGAAGGACTTGGACCTTTTTTCTGTGTGTTTTGGCGACAGAACACCAGACGGGGGCGCCGTATAGGAGAGCTGGTCTTATTATGGCTCGGTAGATGGTGAGCTTGTTCGCCGGACTTAGAAAGGAGCGAGCAGTGACCAGGGTGTTTAGGCCCTTTTTTATTATGGCATTTTTTGCTACTATGGCGTTGACATGTTTGCTGAAATTAAGTTTATCGTCAAAGGTGATGCCCAGATACTTCACTTGACTTTTTGGGAGAATTGCCGTGTTGCCAATGGTTAGGGGTGTGATATTGACATCTTTACGTTTCCTGGTAACCAGGATTAGCTCCATCTTGGCAGCATTCAGTGAAATTTTCCATTGTTCGTAGTACGGAATAAGGATGCTTATGTGCTCCTGTAGGTATGATTTTGCCACCTCCGCTTGGGGATGTTGGGAATAAATCGCTGTATCGTCAGCGAAGAGGGCTTTACGGGTGTTAGGATGTGACGGGATATCTGCTATAAAAAGATTGAATAATAGCGGCGATAATACAGTACCCTGTGGCACCCCTGCTTGCAGTGATTTACTGTCAGAGATTTTGTGCCCAATACGGGTGGTGAAGGAGCGCCCGGCAAGATATGACGCGATGAGCGCTGTCCAATACAGTGGCATACTGTAAGTCGCCAGTAGTTTGAACAGTAGCCCATCGTGCCATACCCTGTCGAACGCTTTTTCGATGTCCAATAGCAGTAGGGTAGTAGACGTTCTGCCATTGAACCCCTCATATATGTCGGAAGCGATCTTCGAGGCCAGCATGACGGTTCCATGCCGCCTTCGAAAACCGAATTGTTCCTGAGGGAGAATACGTAGTTTTTCTACTTCGTTATTGACCCTCGGCAAGATTAGCCTTTCAGCCACCTTACCGAGTGTGTTTAAGAGAGAGATAGGCCGGTAAGAAGCTGGGAGAGACAGGTCTTTCCCCGGTTTCGGGAAGTGTATTATGCACGCTATTTTCCAGGATTGAGGGAAATGTTGCAGCCGCATAACCGCATTAACGATATGCATATACTGGATAATGGTTTTTCGGGGTAGATTTTTTCGGACTGTAGTCGGAATGTTGTCCGGGCCGGGTGCTTTGTTTCTCGGAAGACGACAAAGGGCTTTGCGAATGTCCGCCGGAGTGACTCTCAGCTTATCTAGCACTGCAGGAGGGATAGGATATTTAGACTGTCGAAATGTGTTGACAGTTTGTGTGCAACGTGCCTGTTCAGGCAGGGTGTCAGGCGCCGCTGTATAGACACCGTCCAGGTAGTCGGCGAAGGCCTCCGCTTTTCCCTGATCATCGGCGATTTCCACGCCGCGATGGTTGATTTCAGGTATTCGCGTTGGGCCTCCGCGGACTCTCCTGACGAGTTTCCAGAGCGAGCCATCATCCCTGCTTATAGTATTAATGTAATCCAACCATGTTTGGTTACGATGCTCGCGGATTTTCATCCTTATCTCCTCGGTCAGTGCATTGATGCGAGCGGATCCCATTTGTGTCCGGTTCCTCTGCCATCTTCGTCGAAATCGGTTTCTAAAGGTAATGAGATTAAGGATATGTTCAGGAAGGGTGTCAGTGCTAGGGCGGATGGCGACCCTAGTACATAAAGCATCACGGATGCGCTGGATATTTGACGTGAGAGTTTCTACCTCGTTTTCTAACTCCTGGACAGTCTCTATTTGCTCGGGGACAACAGTAATCTCATTTAACTGCTCGCGGAACACCCTCCAATCAACCCCCCTATACGAAACGACGGTGTCGTTTGTCACAGGGACCCTGCAGTATAGGCTGAT
Organism: Pissodes strobi; assembly: GCA_016904865.1. Classification (NCBI taxonomy): domain Eukaryota; kingdom Metazoa; phylum Arthropoda; class Insecta; order Coleoptera; family Curculionidae; genus Pissodes; species Pissodes strobi. The sequence continues at coordinate 79,906 of MU184196.1, forward strand.
CGTGATTGGAAGATGATCCGAGTTTAGAGCATTCAGCTCTTGAAGTTGAGATGTCCTTATTGTTCCCCGAGTAATAGCAATGTCCAAGAACGAGGGATTGCGGACAAAAGTAGGATTTGGTGTTCGATGATAGGACATTTCCAAGTTATTGTCGATAACTGCTTTAAACATCCTGCCCCTGCCGTTGGTAGTGCCACCCCATTCGGCGTGGGAGGCATTGAAGTCGCCTATTAACAACATTACTCGATTTATAGGGAGTAGTGCTAAAAGGTCAGGTGCCGTGATGCGAGGACCCGGGGGTGCGTAGCCGCCGCAGATACGTATACCGCTCGTCGTCTCAATACAAACGTGTTCTATCGGAGAACGAATATTGCGGTTTCTCTTATATTGGAGCGACTTATGTACGAGGCAGGCCACGCCTCCCCCGCGTCGATCTGGCCTATCATATCGTTCGATATTATATCCCCGTATCTTCAGTACGAAGTCGGGGGACAGATTTGTTTCGACAATGAAAACAACTTGGAAATTGGAAGTGTACATAAAGTTACGAAACTCGCCCAGTTTTTGTCTAATACCATTACAGTTCCAGCATGCAATATGTAACATTTATATATTATATTTGGAATACTTATGGATGAAAAAGCGAAGAGATGTCTGTATAATCTCGGCTTTATCACCCCTGCATGCTTCTAGCATGTTTGAGTATTTCTCTAAAGCAAGATATAGTTGATCTAGGTTTACAAGGCTATTGATCTTAGCCACGACACTATTAAGATCTGACATTATATTAGAAATATTTGAAGTGTTAGAATTACTAATATTGTTATTGCCGCTAGCAGAACCACTAACCTGTACATTTGTGTTATCAGCGGCTTGGTTTCCAGGGGGTGGCGGTTGCTGGCGGCCGCGGATTGCGTGGAACTGTCTGTTATAGTCGTTTCTGTCGTTGCTACGTTGGCCATTGCTTAGGCCTTGGCCACTTTGACCGTCTGCTCTGCTGATGTTGTTTGGGCCCCTCCACGCTGGGTTGGCAGGGGGTGGCGCGGGGCGAAATGTCGGTTTTGTCGATTTCGGCTTAGCTGTAGTTTGAATAATGTTAAGTTTGTATTCAAACACTGGGCAATTTTCGTCGATTGAGCGGTGTGGCTCTTTGCAATTTACGCATTTTAGGGTGTCTGAATTGCAGGATGTGATTTCATGCGCCCCCGCGCATTTGCTGCAAGCTACGTTGCGGTTACAATATGTTCTAGCGTGCCCGAATTGCTGGCATTTTTTGCACTGCAAGACGGGTTTGCTAGAACGCCGAATTTCCCAGTTGACACGGACTGACATGATTGTTCTGACTTCTTGGTTTAGGCGCCGAACATTATAGTTAGTTCCTAATATAATTAAAAACATTGGAATGCGCGTTTTTCGCATTTCGAAAACGGATTTGGGTGTAATGTTATATTCGTCCGTAAGAGCTTCAACTATGTCATTTGGCTTTATATCGCCATCTAGGCCGCGGAGCACAAAAGCCCTCGTCTTCTCCTGTGACTCCGCGTACGTATGGTATTCTGTTTTTTCTAGATCGAGAGTCCGCTTTAGGGTATGTAGGTCGTGGCTATTTTCGCAGTATACAATGACGGAGTTTTTAGTGTATTTGAGCTGGTATTTCTTTATTTTCATCTCCTTCAGATCATCCCTTAACTGTCGATGATCAGGGGCCTCCGCGCCTTAATGACTACCGGCGGTGGTGCTGTGTTTTAGTCTTCTTCGGTGCGTTTTTGTTACCCGCTGCTTTTTGCCTTACTCCGGTTGACGCGGTTGTAGAGGCTACGCTAACGGCGTCGTCGTCTAACATATCTAGGTCTTCCAGGGGTTGGTATTTGTTCTTCGTGTCAACAGGGGATTGCCCCTTATCTAAATTCACCACCTTGAAATTTCTTTTAAAAGGAATTTGTTTGAATGGTACCTTAAAGGGCTCTAATTCTTTATTGGGTATCAGGAGATCAGCGGTTCTTGGCGGTGCCGGTGGCGGCGCCATAAGTGTGGTGTCGTCTATTTTAAACGCGGGCGCTGGCGCTGTTGCTATGGGCTCGGTATCGGTGTGAGTTTTTTGCATTGTTGATGTTATTTCGCCAGCCGTGACCTTATTGACCTTCAGCTTTTTGGCCGCTTCTTCTCCTTGGAGGCTTGTAGGACTAGCCTTCTTTTTTTCCGGTGTCGATTCTCGCTGAGGTATTGTACTTTATTCTCGAGGGGTGTGTATCCCTCATATGCTGTCGAACTTTAGTCATTATGCGGTAAAGTTCGCTTTGCTGTAGTTCGGCGGCGTTGTTTAGCTTTTCTTTATCAAGGCGACATTGGACGCATATTTCGGCGTAACTATTACATCTAGATTTAGTCTTCTTGATGGTAAGCTCCGAATATCGTCGCTCGGAGCTCGATTCCATCGATACGTTGGACAACGTGTCCTCGTCTTCGGTGTAATCACCCATGGTTAGGGCAAAAGCCGGGGTTCCGTCCCCGGAAACTAGAAAATTAGAGCAACTACGTGCTATGCGGCCTTTACTGGTTACACTTAGTGTAAAAAGCAAGCCTAATACAATGCAAAATGACCGTAAGATCGTGATAGAAGGGTAAACCGCAGGGCTCAACTCTGGGAACACCAGCCAGTCCGATTAGGTACGCGACCAAAATCGCAATCCACTAAATCTAACGTTGACTTTAGAACTAATATAAGAAACTGTGAAACCTGCTCAAAGAGCATGATATATAACATATGCAATTAAAAACCTATACCTACAGCGTGTGAGATTTAAATAAAAGCAAGGTTTTCGATCATTGCTTTTTGAGTCCTGGTTTTTATACGTGCAAATGCTTTTAAATTGTAGACCAACGAATGTCAATCTATGTCAAAATTTCACTAAACTAGCCCTTTTGCTGCAAGGTAGCGATGCCTAATTGTTTACTGACCCTGCACAAATCATTAACATATATTTATCAAAATGACAGCTGTCAAATTATAGGGGACTAAAATTATTAAGAAACCATTATATTAGATTCTAAACTATTTCTACAACTTTTTTCATAGCCCCTAAACTCGCTTCTAAAAACTAATCAATTCGGGATCTTTTAATAACAAGTCTAAGTCTTTAATGTTGTGCTGTATTTTTTATTTAACGAAGCCTTCAAAAAACCAAAGTGAATCATACCAGGAATTAATAAGGCCAAAAGAAAAACTTTTAATTAAAAATACGCAGCATATTCTTGGTAAATAGGGAGCCCAGGAGTGTTCAATGCGAGTGTAAACCCAACGGGCAAATATTGCTAAAATAAAATTTAATTACACGTTCCCAATGTGCTTCGCAGGAGCGTACTTTCCGCGAAATTCTCTTTTATTTTGTACTGCGTAGTTTCACGTCAACTGCTCCTGTATCAATCTAATCATAAAATCAAGTGTAATTAATTTTGCTGCATATTAGCATTCGGATTTTCAAAGGATTTCGCAATTTAAATTAGGAATAATTATACAAGCACCTATAGTAAATAGGTTAAACGTGGTTATGCCTACGTTTTTTTCATAGGTATTTAACTAAGTGATATTATAATGAATCAAAAATAGCATAACGTATTGATTAGGAATTAGAAAGAATTTGGTTACTTATTGATTCACTCCTATTATTCTAGCGCGTCAAATAAATTGATTAGGGAAGTGCCCAACATTTTGAGAAAAAGTCTTTTGCTTGTGCTTGCTTAACGAAATCTGACAAAGATGACTTGGTGAGGAAGAATGAAGGTGCTCCTTTCGCTTTGTTATCTGTAGTATAAATAATGGTTTTTGAAGTGTAAACAATTAACCGCCGAAAAATTACTTAATTTTGATGACATCTTCTGGGCACATTCTTTTTGACGGTCTTTCGAACCCTTTTGAAATTGGCGACAATTTTTTTTATAGGGAGCGTTTATTTTTCGGATATAGGGTCATTTTGGGTCGTTTTAGCATCGAACAACTCGCCAGGATAAAAAAAACGAGAGACAGTTCAATGAGGAATTTTCAGGAGAACAGCTCTTTAAATGCTTCTTTGTTTCGAAAATGTTTGGGAAAATGGTATTTTGAGACAAAATGCAAGAAAAATACTTTTTATGGAAAATCGCTTACATACTTGATAAGAATCATCATAAAAAATGGTACCAGAAGACACTTTAGAAATGATGATTCCTTTTATTATACTGTAGCGAAAGATAGCGAAATATTAATTAATTAATTATGTATGGCGTTGGGTGCCAATTTGTAATGAAATACTAGTTGATCATAACCATAAGAAATTTATTTAGCAAATGATGTTCGTTTTGGAACTCGTTTTTATTTTTTGAGGGGGTTGGTCGTCTCTTTTATTAGCCGTAATTTTTTGTGGGCGCCAGAGTTCCTAGAGACAATGCGAACTGAATGTGAATACTTAAATATAAATAAATATAAAGATAAAAATATAAATTAAAGAAGTAAATTAAAAACAAGTTATATATTAACTATACAATTAAATTACAAACAGGATTGATGGAATCATTTGAAATGCAGTTTATCTATATAATTAAGTTACAAATAGAATTGATGAAATTATTTGATATGAAGTTTATCTGGTGAATAAATTGACATAGTATTGAAAGATAGTATCTGTTGAGTTTATCGAGGACTTATTTGGTTCACAAAGTATTGGTTCCCTCCGATTTGTTTGGTACAGCAATGTGTTTTCTTCAAACAGTCGTGATGAGTCGTGCAGATTTATAACATGAAAGGAGAAATAAACTAGTCTTAGGTTAATGTATATTGCTAATTAAATAAAATTCAAGGAAGTATCATGTGAACATCAGTGACACTGTTAACATATGATGAAGCAATCTTAAATTGAAAATTCACTGGTAAAAGTAGACAATAAGCAAATATTATAAATAATTACTGTTACTCAAGGTATCCTTTTCTTTACTTTAAAACATAAAATTTAAAAGAAAATGATGATTGAAGTATAAAGTCAAAAGAAAGTAATGGAATGACGTTCCAATTTCGTGACTCTCGGTAAATTTAAATAAAAGGAAACTTTAAATTTGATAATAAACAGAGAAATAGAGGTACAACCTCTAACAATGAGTCTTATGACTCAAAATAAGTAAGTATTATGATTTTACTTAGACCCTTGGCACATAAACGAAAACTGAGCGCAATTGCGCCTCAATGTAATTAAAACAAAAATAATATAATCTCTATCTCGCATCGAGATAAAAATTTAGACAAAAGATGAAACCAGATACATTTACGTATGCAAGATTAACCTCTCATAAATATAAAGTAATGTCGATACATCAGGATTGAGACTAGACAGGGCAAGTGCTAATAATTATATGCTTGATGTAACAAATAAATTGAAAATTTTCATCCAACTGAAAATTAAATTTATTACCTTTGCAGGAATATACAGGGTGTCTTAAATTCCGTGTGCCACTATTGCTATCTCCGAAACGGTAATTGCTACGAAGTCGGTTAAATTAGAGAAAAGTTCCGCTTTTTGATAGCCATTCAAAATCCGTGTACAGTGTCGTCAAGGTCCTGTTAGTTTCTAAGATGCAGGGTGATTTATGAAAAATGCCTAAAAATATTTTGTCGATTATTACAAAAACTATTCATTTTCGCAGTTTAAATTCAAAAGTTTTATAGTTTTTTCCGATCTACAATATGGTGTCTTCAAATTTCACCTCCGGCGTTTCGTGTTCGGGCCACCACCATCAACTTAGTTGTCTTAAATACGGACCTGGATTTCTATTTCAAATTTTTAGAGCTTCTGATGTCCCAAAACTAATGACGTATCGCACTTATTCGAAAAATTACCTTTTCCAATTTTTATTTAATTCCTACCAAAATTCTTTGTCTCTCTCTAACACATTATGTTCTTATGGAAAGTGCCAATAATGTGAATTTTTCGAATAAGTGAGATACGCCATTGGTTTTGGGACATCAGAAGCTCTTAAAATCTAAAATAAAAAATGCATGTCCGTATTTAAGAAAATTAAGTTGATGGTGGTGGCCCGAACACTAAACGCTGGAGGTGAAATTTGAAGGCACCATGTTGTAGAGCGAAAAAAATATAATTTGAACTGTGTTTCGAAAATTAACAGTTTTTGTAATAATTGGCGAAATATTTTTATGCATTTTTCATAAATCACCGTGTATCTTAGAAATTAACAGGAATTTGACAACACTGTAACCGGATCCTGAATGGGTATCAAAAACGGCAACTTTTCTCTAATTTAACCGACCTCGTAGCACTTACCGTTTCGAAGATAGCAATAGTGGCACACGGTATTTAAGACACCCTGTATAGAATTTACTCCGAGAATTAACCCACATAATACTGCTCAATTTAAATGAAAATACGGAGAAAATATGCGTGACCACTGAACGATAAAATAATTACGTTCTCCTTAAATTTGAACTAAACCTTTTTCAAATTACATGAACTTGATTAATGAGAGACGCAAATATTCACCAATAAATCGGTATTATTAGCCAAAAAGGTCACGACAATAATTGAAGATATCACCTAATTAAAAGTGGAATATAACAATGCTAAATTCTTGCTTTAGTCAAATAAGACTAAACGAATCATAAACAAATATTAATTATGTATTCAAAAATAAAAGAATTAGTTAAATATATCGCAAGATGAATTAAATATTTCAAAATTACCAACACTTACCCGTCAACGTCTCAACACAAGATAAAAGATCTCGTCTTTAAAATTCAAACGTTGGACAAAATTATGCATTAAAACGCAGTTTTATCCACAATACCGGAACAGAATTATTGCACTCGACGCGCGTTTCGCTAACCATGTTAGCATCATCAGGAGATGATTAAAACTAAATTTAAAACTCTACCTAATTCGCTTTTATGCTAAATGTTTGCTTAATCAAACGGAAATCCTGGAATCCCACTAGTCACTCTTGATCAACGTATGCCGATGTTTTATTGGCTAATTTATAACATGTGATTTACACTATAAATCACGTAGCATCAAGCCATAGAAATACCCTACCTATATTAAATATAGTAATCTATAGTAAATTAAATTCATGAATCGTAGGTATAAAATAGCGTACTGCGCTCCTAAAATCGCTAACCACACGAAATAAACACATTCGTGCATAGATGTCACTGGCGAATTAAATTTTAAATATCGAAAATCATACGCAATTGAATTGAAATTTTAGTGTAGCGGAATAAGCATATATTCCGTTACAATACAGTGTGAGCTAATTAAATTTAAACTCTTCGACATTACGAGTTTTAACACGACACGTCACCATATAATATCTTATTACTGAATAATCGAATATACTGCAACAACCAAACTTCCGTACATTAGAGAGGAGGGTTACAAGTACAATATATGAAAATCGCATCCATACGATTGGAAATAGTGAATTGGTGATTTTTTTGATTTTCAGTTTAAAAAATCCATTTTAACCGCGCAAACGCGCAACTATTTTCAGCAAAGTAATCCCAGATTCGTCAACCTCTACATTTCTGGTATTAAAAATTCTATAACAATTTTTTTGTACGAGATCGAGAAATACGAAAAAATAGATGTTAAAGAGAAACATGCAAACGTTTCATACTTCGGTATATTTACGAGTTTGAATAAATAGCTTTCCTTTTGATGCATCATTGGAAATTTGAAGGAATACGTCTTGAAACACGTTTAAGTTAAAATATGTAGATTTATACATTTAATTCAGTGAAAACCTTTTGAATCTGGAAAAAGCAGGGTAGCATAGGAAAATCTAGAAGTTATTTGGTGATTAAATGCTGGTTTTGTCATTTTTATGGCATATTTCGAAGCAAAATTACACTTTCAGCATATCGATGCGTCTAGTTTTCGAGCTAAATAAGTGGATAAATCGATTTGAAGCTGGGAAAATGAGCTAGGAGAGGAGAATTTGGATATTTTTCAAGCAAAAAGTAACGGTTTCTTCAAATTTTATGAGACATTTTGAAATAAAATTTTATTTTAAACATCGAAATCTACAGCTTTTGTGGCAAGCACATTCAAAATATTTGTTCATATTGCAATTATTGGGATTATATCTATACACATTATGTAGATATCGCACACTTCATGAAGTATTTCTACTATTTTTTTAATAATTTTTATTTGCGTATAAACTAAGACTTGAGATAGATAAATGCTATTCCTTATAGATTGTTTCAGGCTCTATATATTTTTACTTAGGCTTAAAACCGAAGAAATCAAATTAGTGAAAACCATAAGCTCAAAACGTTTCGCATCATGGGAATTATTCCGAGACCAATCCAAATGGATTTGCTACTGAATGTAGACTCCGCACTTTCTATCAACAAAAATGCGACAAAGATCCAATGTGTTGGAAAATCATATTCCCTCTCCTTCTTCAGGTAGATGTAGTAAATCCATTCCCCAACACGGTGATGGGACTGATAATTCCTCTGCTATATTGTCTCTAGCTAAAGATTCACAGTCCACTGATCTTGGTACGGATAGGAATTATTCCAAAGCTAATCCAGATTATTTTCGCTACTGAATCTGCTTTATTTGTCCATGAAATGTCTCTTGAAATCTTCTTCTGACGGTCCACTACCAAGAAGCTTCACAACAAGTAAGAAACTTTAGCAGAATCAACAACGGTCATTAATAGCTTTGCAAAGCTCTTGAAAAATATCTTAGGCTTCTTCATTTATATGGAATGAAATTGAAGTTATTGCTAGAAACAATTATATTATTATCGAACCTATTGGTAATTCAAAAAGAGAAAAAAATGCTACAAACAAGAATATTTTGTTTTGTTTACGGTTGTAAGAATTGTTTTTTATGTTCGGCACACACACAACAGGAAAATCCTATGCCACTCAAAGAGCGGTGCGTGTGCGGAGAAAATGGTGGACGTTGGACTTGAAACGCTGAAGGTTATAAGTTTCGGGAAAGCCGTTACTCGAAAGTCCATTCCAGAGCGAGTTAGTCCTCCAGACAAAGAAGTCCCGCAATAGGGACGTCCTAGGTGTTAATCGCAACTTAATCGTATGCTGATGAGCAGCTTTTGTGTGATAGGTGTTTCTGTTTGGCACAACTCTTGATGGAATCATAAGTGCCAGCTCGTTCCAACACCCTCCTTAGTAGAATCGATGGTAAAGAGATAGGTCCGCCTTTTTTCTTCGATGTTCAAGGCTATCAAGGTCTTTAGTCAACTCTGGGTCATTCACAAGACGAACTGCTCTCCTCTGTATGGAATCCAATATCTTGAGCAAGTATTTGGGTGCCGAGCGCCACACATGGGGAATAGATATGATCTTATCTGATCCTTATAGAGCAGTAAGAGCTGATGAGGTGTGTACAACTTTTTTGCTCTATAGAGTGCTCCTAGCTTTTGTGCTGCTGCCTTGGCGATTTTGGTGATCACGCCAAGACATATTGTTTTCTACGTTGATGCCCAGCAAGCTTATGGATGAGGCCAAAGTCAGTGTTTGTCCTGTCATTGATAAATCAGGTCCTGCGGTGTTTTTTTGAGAAGCTGCTGGAGTTATTCCTGCGTTAAGCTAGACATTATTTTCCCCACCCCATTCCACGATGGCATTCATATCCTCATTGATGGCAGCAATCTGATTTTCTTGCTCGCGTTAGGAACGAGCAGCGGTCATTGGAGTCCGCGATATGAATGAGGATATAAGAGTGCTGTCGTCTGCAAAGCTGTAAATATAATTGTTTGTCCTGTATAAGAGATCGTTGATATAGAGCAGGAATAGTGTGGGAGATAATATACACCTTTGAGAAACTCCGACATTGATTTAAAATACCTCCGAGAGATATCCATATCCATCCCTTATGAAATTGGAAAGCCATAGAAGTAATGCTGGGGGTAGTCCGTATGCTGCCCATTTAGTTAACAATCCGTCATGCCACACCCCATCAAATACTTTGGATATGTTTAGAGCCATTGCAGGAGAATCGCTGTAGCTCTCGATAGCTCTAGTCATTGTCTTTATAAGAACAATGCTTTAGTTCAGTTTTTCCCAAACCATGGTTTACTGTTTAAGATACGTTTCATAAAAAAGGGGATGAAAGCTTCCATACAAGCTAGGATAACTTGAGTTATGTCATCAGTAGATTCAGGAGTTTTTTGATTCCTAAAGCAGACTTTATGATGCCACTTGAAAAGATAAATATAAAGTAGACATCTCAAATATCAAGCTCCACAACTGTCGGTAAGAAGGTGGAACTACAAAATAACCTAAAGATCCACTAAAGCATAAGAAAGGAAAACAAACATTGACGTTTGGGAGAAATAATATGTGAGGGATACGCCTTAAATCCCTAGAGCACTATGAGAAGAAACTAAGCAATAGGTACAAGTTTTTTTTACTATTGAAGAGAATGAAAAATGTAATAAGTAACAATTAGTCTCGAATTAAGAGGTAAATAATAAAGCAGCAGCAGTATCTCAAAGCAAATCAGTGACCCGGACAAGTCAAAGCCATATCAGCCTGAGATTAGAAGTGAAATATTCAAACCGAAAGTAGTATATGAATATGACCGATCTAACGAGGATCAAAGGTAGGTTGTTAACTCAGTTCTTAAAAACTGAACCTCAAGTAAACATAATTATTGTAAATGAATAAGCAAAGTTAAACTAATAGCACAATATCTTATTTTGGCTGTTTGATGAAACCTAAGCGAGCCAACATATTATTCAGTAAAATAAATACAGTCACAAAGTGACATCATAAGAAAAGGGATGATAATCACTGAACAGAATAGCAATTTACGGCCACAGCAGTGTTATAAAAGCTAATACATATTATGTATTAATAATCGTATGCATAATAATTAATTAATATGATAAATGCTGCAACTGGAAGTCCAGTAAACTTATTGACAACAAATCAATTAAATGAATTTATAATTAATTAACCGAAGGGGTTAATACTCAATAATTTATACAACAAAATATAGAATTTTTTGTTCCTAAATACAGCACATAAAATAAAACTTATAATCTTTTATAGTGGCAAAATCAGAGTGTTATAGCTAATGTTGGTCCACTACTAAGAAGCTTTAAAACAAGCAAAAACTTAAGCAGGATTCACAATGGTTATTAATAGCGTTGTCAAGACTAAAAATATCAAATCAAAAATATGAAACTAAAGTAATTGCCAGGAACAATGATATATTGGAAATTCCAAAAGAAACATAAATGCGTCAGAGCTAGGTACTTCAAGAATATGTTGTTTTGCTTATAGTTGGAAGAACTTCGAATAATGTTCCTGATTGTCTTAGGCGCAATGGACGTCAGGCCAGGACGTGGCAATGATCCAATGTAGACAGAGGCGACGTGGCGCAGACGGCCGCCATCTCGCCCTTGCCACGGCTCTTTGCAGTCTCTCGTGGTGTACAGGAAGAGACACGTCCGTTGCACGTCACTTGTTGCATAGTCAAAATTGGAGACGATATTGAATTTAATATTCAATTTTGTGAGGAAATTGAGAAATTTCCATGCTTATATGATTATAGTAGTTCAGATTATTGTAATAGAAGTGACCCGTTTTTCCCTTCTTCAGCCACAATGGATGAACCCAAAGTCTTCTTTTTTATGCAAATTAGATAAGTACACCAAATTCATCATCTTCATCACTACATGGAAAATCCATTTTTCAATCTAGTCGTTAACCAGACTTGTAGCTAAAAACTCTATTGACTGACTTTTCTCGTCACTATCCGGCTCCTTCTGTGTACATTCCAGGCGACACGTTTCCGCCACGTTCGTGTCCCGTCCGTGCCACGTCCACGCCTGACGTCCGTTTAGTGTGAATTGCGCCTTCGTTCACTAAGGAGTCTCTCCAAATTCACAAATTCTACTGTATCAATCACTACTTTAATTTGGACAGTTTCAAGCGCGCTTGAACGTGAATGCTCATGTCGTCGATAAATAAGAATTTCATTTTCCTGAGTTTTTTAAGTTTCTGCACCCTAAATAATTCTACCTACTCTTAGAATAAGCGACATTATTTCAGTATGACCAACACATATTTTATACTAATATACCCAGGTCTTATTGTTTGCAGAGTAGTGTAATTGCCTAATCTTATTACCTACATTGGGGTTTGGAACCTTCGGCAACATGCGCTAAAACAGAGTTTGATAAACACACCGAAACAGAATTTTTGCACTCGACGCGCGTTTCGCTAACCATGTTAGCATCATCAAGAGATGATTAAAACTGCCAAATCTTATTATCTTTATTTGTTACTTTGAACAATTTTAACTTCTATCTTTAGTTAACATAAAATTTACAATAAAAAAATATTTGAGATATTTAAAAAGTAAGTCCAATCCTGAACATGTTGTTATAGAAGCAACAATCCCGATTGTTATTAATATAAATTGGAAGATGCAGACATTCAAATGGCTATAGTCAACAAGCAGACAAATAAACAATTTAAGTAAGTGAAGTGAATTTTAGGTATTTACCTGGTTCAAAAACGTATACCTATATACACAATGGAATAAGCATTTCTGCTCGTATAATATGCATTTCTCTCTGTAAATAAATAAACAATTATCTTCGAAGTAAATATACCTAGTTTGTTTGCTACACTTGCTACTTTTTGCTACACTTGCTCCCTTTCAGAAAATTTATTTGATTATTTGCCAAGCTTATTTGTACTAAAATGAATATTCTGCAGGTATGTTTTATGTTTAGGCTGCAATTGACAACTTATTTGACAATGGGGAGAATTATTAGTAAGAAGTGCAATTTAAAAAATTCTGTGTGTGCCAGCAGTAAAAACGGAAGGAGGGGGGGGTCTATGTATGCCTATTTTATGGACTTAAGAAACAACAGTAACCAACGAAAATCTGTGTTTAAACCTTTTGGTAAATTTATCTTTTACAAAACACAAATTTAATTTACAAGATTATAAGCATATTTCTTAGTGTAGTCTGATTTTAAGTTTACCACGCTTTTTTGCCAATTTATCTAAAAGAGAGTCCACCCTTGAAGTCGTATATCTATAAAGATGCAAGAGTGTTAATCCATTTAGTCTTTTGTCGGGACAAGCCCGGTAAGTAGGCCTATAAGTCCCTTTTCACCATCTCCGATCCCCCCCCCCCCTCCTACCTGGCTACTTCCAACACCCGGCCCGCACTGAAACGGCCCGTCACCTTGATAAAGGTGAGGACGTCCTCCCAGTCCAGATCCTTTAGATCTTCCCGAGCAAGTGTTGGTGCTCCCAGTATCTTCCTCCATAGGCGACTCCACCTATCACAAATTCCTATATAGTGGTATGAGGACTCCTCCCCTGTCCCGCAGTTCGGGCAGAGTGGGCTGTCCCTCACGCCGATAAGGTGCAGATGTCTGTTTAGGCTTCCATGCCCAGTCAGAATACCTACCAAGTTCCTGATGTCCTCTCGGCTCGTTTTTAGCAGTCGCCTTGCTCTGGATCCGTCAGGATTTAGAATCATTTCCTTGGCTTGTCTGCATCCTTCTTTTCCTCTCCAATTGTGCTTTGTCTTGTCCCAGGCCCAGTTATTTAATTCCTGAGAGATTTGCCTTTTACTTAAGCCCAGACCAGGTGCTGGACCGACGAGGTGGCTCATTGAGCCTTGTCTTGCCAATTCATCGGCCCGTTCGTTGCCCTCGATACCACTGTGCCCTGAAACCCATCTGAGTCTTACTTCCTTGCGCACAGCCAATCTGTCTAGGGCGTCTCTACATTCCCGAACTAGCTTACAGGTAGCCCTGGGTCTTTGAATCGCCCTGAGAGCGGCTTGACTGTCCGAGTAAATATATATACTCTCTACACCTTCTGTTACCTCCGCCTCGGTTGCTACTTCCAAAATAGCAAACACCTCCGCCTGGAAAACAGTGGCATATCTCCCCAGCGAAGTGCTTTCTCTGATTTAGTGTTGTCTAGGTATATACCGGGTCCGGATGACTGTGTATTAGCCATCCATGAGCCGTCAGTGTACCATGCGTGTACGCCGCTCGGCGTACGTACCTGGCCTGACAGCCACTCTTCCCTTGATGGAAATTCCACTTGGAAATTCCTTCTCAGTCTTAATCTGCCATCTAGAATATTGCCTTTGGTCGCAATGATAGGTAGATCCCTACTCATTTTGGCGGCAATAGTCGTATGGCCTTTCCCTGTGTAGTCCGTTCGCCATAGGCCACTGTCGATCATCCTTTTGTGAGCCGCCATTGCCTCTATCTCAATCCAGATCGGGAGGTCCGGCAGCCCCAGGATGATGTTCAGTGCTGCTCCGGTAGTTGTTCTCAATGTTCCAGTAATACCCAAACAAGCCAGCCTTTGCAGTCTGGCCAGTTTCTGGGCATTAGTGGCTCTGGCCACCGCTGGCCACCAGACCACGGATCCGTAGGAAATCTTCTGTCTTATCACAGCAGTGTACAGCCACTGGAGGATGTAAGGTTTTAAACCCCACTTCCTACCTACCGTTCTCCTTAGTTGCCACATAATCGCGGTTGTCTTATTCACCACCTGTTCAACGTGTGCCTTCCACGTCAATTTACTGTCTAAAATAACTCCCAAATATTTGACTTGTTGACTTAGGCTCAGTCTCGTCTGGTAGAGTATGGGATGTATAAAACCTGTTAGATTTCGTTTCCTTGTGAAGAGAATGAGTTCGGTCTTCCCTGGGTTTACTGAGAGACCATTCTCCTCACACCAACCTTGAACTAGCCGACACGCCACCTGCATACGCTCGCAGACCGTTCTCACGAACTTGCCCGTGATCATTACTAGCCCGTCGTCTGCATATGCTTGTGCGTGAATCCCTCAAGATTTAACCTTCTCAGGAGGCTGTCCATCACCAGACACCACAAATATGGCGAGAGGCAGCTGCCTTGTGGGCAACCCCCTCTTACCCCGGCTTCGACGCGAATTTCTCCCAGCGTGGCGCTGATCTTTTGGTCTTCCAGTGCCGTTTTTACCCACTTGACCAAATGAACTGGTGTTCTCTTGGCCTGGAGGGCTTGACAGATAGTTTTCGTTTTAGCCTTATCGAAAGTTCATTCTACATCAAAGAAGAGCGCTAGCGCCATTTCTTTGTTTTCTATTGCCTTTTCAGCCCTTCTAACTACAGAATGGAGAGCCGTTTCAGTCGACTTCCCCCTTCTGTAGGCGTGCAGATTATCATGTAGAGGAGAATCAGTTAAGATCTCTTCCATGATGAACCTGTCAATCATTTTTTCTATTGTCTTCATTAAAAATGAAGTTACACTTATAGGCCTAAAGGACTTGGGATGGGAATAGTGTCTCTTCCCTGCCTTGGGGATGAAGACGACATCCGCTGCTCTCCAAGCTTGTGGAACGTACCCTAGTGCTATGCTGGCCTCGAATACTCTCTTTAAGTAAGGGAGTAACGTGTCAAGGCCCGCCTGCAGCATCATGGGTATAATTCCACCCGGCCCTCCTGCCTTATATGGACTGAA
Source organism: Pissodes strobi (assembly GCA_016904865.1). NCBI lineage: Eukaryota > Metazoa > Arthropoda > Insecta > Coleoptera > Curculionidae > Pissodes > Pissodes strobi. The sequence goes on from MU184196.1 coordinate 95,419, forward strand.
CTGACTGAAAATGGCTGTACTTGCTCTATAAAGCTGACATTTTGGCTGGTGATACTACGTTAGGTTTACTTTGGATTTTGAAGTTAACAATACTCTGTATAATATATTGTGAGAAAAAAAGGAGATATATGGTTATAGTTCCCACTTGCACCGTCAACTGAGGCAAGAATGAAATGTGTATTTCTCACGCGTGCAGTTGAACTGGGGCAAGTGGGTATACAGCTCAAAACGATAACTTTTCTATTCAATTTTTACTCTGCCGATATCTCTTGCAGTTTTGCAGATATATAATTTTTCCCACAGCATAATATCATAGAAAGGAAATTTGTTACTTCACAAATTTATTGAAAGACGCCTAATTTTAACAAAAAGTATTTATATAAGATTAAATGTTAACTTTTCAACCAATAGTTAACAAAATCACGTTTTAAGGAGATAAACCCCAAAAAAAATTAGGTGGTTCTAGTTAAACTTTGAAAAATGCACAAAATTTAAATAAACATTATATTTGTTTATTGTTAGGAGACCCCGACGGCCTAAAACTGGCTCAAGTCACACCACTACTAGTTATATCATCGTCTAACATCACACTTTTGTCCTCTGTATCTGGCCATGCAAAATCATCATTTTCTCCTACTTTTTATCATTTTTACCTACTCCTGGTTGAAAATCCAACGTTAAACTCATCATTTGATATTATTTCTCTTTTTTCTCCTGCATAAAATTTCTTGTTTTTTTTTTATAGCAAATGCTACCAAGACAAAGTTTCCAATCTTAAGTTTCTTCTGGTGTTCATGCTCATCCGCTAATTCTACAACTCCTTTGGCAAAATCATCAAAATGTTCAAAATCACTATCCGAATCATGCATGCATGTCAACAGTTTCGTCATCTATCAAACGTCATAGAGGCATTAGGTTTTTTTACACTTTTTTCTTTTTTTTTGTGGCTTGATTTTGCTCATTTCAATTTCTTCTATCTCTCTATGGTTTCTTTTAGTGTAAGCACTTCGGCCCATTTTACTATATTCTTGTTCTTTTCGGTTTCTGAGTTAATTGTTTGTACTTAACTTTCTTCAATAGGATATTTTCGAAATTCATCTTACTGCATGATGGCGTTGAAACATTAACTGGAGAAACTGATAATAAGGATGGTGGCCTCGCCTACATGTTCTCAACGATACCTTCTAATGACAACTGTCCACATCTAATGATGAATTATTATCCTTTAATAGACAGGAGTCCGCCTCTGATCATTTTAAATGAGCAGACAGTTCAATTATATCTTCCCTTCTATATTAAACGATTACGCCGAGATCTCTTTTAATTACTGCCAAACACTGGTTAGTGAAGTTGTTAGATAACTCTAATATTGGCCCCTTTAGATTGCATGCATTTTGGGCTTAAGAAAGACTAAAATACTAATTAAATTAAATAGTGTGCTTATTATCATTTAACTTCACTCTTTCTTATCATCTAGAACAGAAAAGCTTAAATTTTGTGGATCATTTAATATGCAGGGTCCTCAAAAAGTTCTGTTCCATTTGGAATATTTTCCGAGAAAATTTTGATTTAGTGAAAGGTGGGGAATAAGTAAAAATCGCTAGGCCTTCCTCAGAATGTAATATAGGGCCGCCTATTTTCCATGTCTCTACGGTGTACCAACAGAAGAGTTACATAAAAACTTACTTCACACTCTCCAGTTAGAGTCTGACGGTGTATATACAGTCTTTCAAAATTTTCTTCATTTTGGGCGTGTCTCGTAACTCGGTTGTTATTAAATATATGAAAAAGTGCTTGAACGTATCTTTTGTAGATATTATTTAACAGTTTGATTCTAAATAAAACTATCTCTCCAATGACACCTGTTGGGGAGTGCATGTTCTCACTCCACCACAAAGGAGAACATAACACTTGGGTTATGTCGTAGAACCGCGTAACCGGTTCTGGTTAAATGTTCGAAAGACCACAGCCATAGCAGAGTACAAATAATATCGAGTAGCTTCACTCAGCAAAAATCGTTTCATGTTTTTGGATCAAACGCAAAAGCCGCAGCACGGTAAAAAATTAGTTTTTTTCTCTACCTGCAGCAGCGAGCAGTCTGTGAGGGGAGATTCAAAAAGTATTAGCTGATGCGAAATTATTTCCTCGATTACATGATATTTCAAAGAGGGATTAAGGTAATTTTTAATACGTGATTCAAATGAATAAAACTATGTATTAAAGTTATACAAAATAGTAACGTATACTAAATTCAAAAACATTATAAATAAAGGTAATACCAATTAAAATAATTTATTTGACAGTTTGTAACTTGATTTATCTATTAAAACATCTATAAAGCAGAAGGTTCAAAGTACCTGACAAATATTGTGGGAATTTAAATATAAAAAAGGACATATTAAGCTAGCAAACTAATTTTATAGCTTCTTAAAGGTCTTAACACGTCATTACTCGCGCTACGAGTATTTCTCTCACATTTTCTGCGAAATCGTTAGTTTTCGGAGAATTTAACGTGGCCAATTAACCGGGTGCATTTCTCAAGTGATTGGCTGCCTTTGTGAGAATTTCTCACATCGCGCTACGTCGGCCGTAGTACTTTTAACATTGAAAATGTTTCTGTTTTCCTGTTATGGGGCATCAAATTGCGAAAAAGTGCATGCTACATTTGCCACATATGGTGTCATATGCGTGATGAACTACTAACCCAAACTAACCGAAAGTAATCAAAATCACCAAAAAGAACTAAAATGTATCGGAACAGATTAAAAAAATTAAAGTAAGTACTTGTAATAAGTACTTGTAAAGTAACATTAAAATTGGTTATAACGTATCGGATCCGGTTCAAATTACTAAAATAAATTGGAACTAACCCAAACTAACCGAATGTTGATTGAACAACTAACCAAAAGCACCAAGAATGAACCGAATTTTGGCGACTAACCAAAACTAACCGGAAACATTAAATTTGATTGTAACGTATCGGAGTCGGTTCAAGTGACTAAAATAAATTAAAACCAACTGAAAGCACTAAAAAGGGCTACAGCGTATCGAAATAGTTTAAAACATTAAAGTAAGTTGAAACTAACCCAAATTAACCGATTTTTGGCGACTAACTAAAATTAACCAAAATCGTAAAAATTGGTTATAACGTACCTACCGGCATCGGCAACGGTTCAAATGACTAAAATAGGCTAATTGAAATTAACCGACAGTTGATTGAACGACTAACCAAAATTAACCAAAAGTAACAAAAAGCACCAAAAAGTGCTAAAACGTATCGGAACAGATTAAAAATAATAAAGTAAACCAAATTAACCGAATTTTGACGACTAACCAAAAACATTAAAATTGGTTAAACGTATCGGAACCGAAACTAACTGAAACTAACCGACAAACAAAACTAACTAAAAGTAACCAAAAGCACCAGAACGAATTTACGCGGCTAACCAAAACTATTCAAAAGCATTAAATTTTATTATAACGTGTCGGAGCCGGTTCAAATGAATACCTCTGTGGTTTCATGCGAGTGATTTTTCAAGGTCGCGTCACGACACGGAAATTTTTCCTGAACGTCACAAGACGGTTTATGAAAAATTGATTATAACGTATCGGACCCGGCTCAAACAAATGAAATAAGTTGAGACTAAGCGAAACTAACAGAAAGTGATTGGACGACTAACCAAACTAACCAAATCTATTAAAATTGATTATAACGTTTCGGAACCGGCTCAAATGAATAAAATAAGTGAAACTAACCGAAAGTTGATTGAACGACTAACCAAAACTCACCAAATCCATTACCATTGATTATAACGTATCGGAACCGGTTGAAATGACTTAAATAAGTTGATACTAAGTGAAACTAACCGCGCTAGATCGGGGATTTAGAGACGGATCGAATTAATTCTTTGGTTACTTTTGGTTAGTTTTGTTTAGTCGTTCAATCAACTTTCGGTTAATTTCAGCCAGTTTCAATTTATTATAGTCATTTGAACTGGTTCCAATACATTATTACCAATTTTACTGTTTTTGGTTAGTTTAGGGTGGTCGCCAATATTCGGTTAATTTGGGTTAATTTTAGCTTACTCCAATATTTTTAATGTATTACGATACGTTTTAGCCGGTTTTGGTGCTTTTAGTTACTTTTGGTTAGTCATTCAATCAGCTTTCGGTTACTTTCAGTTAGCTCCAATTTATTTTACTCATTTGAAGCGGTTCCAATACATTAAAACCAATTTATATGTTTTAGGTTAAATTATGTCAGTCGCCAAAATTAGGTTAATTTGGATTAGTTTCAACTATATTTTTAATCTGTTCAGATAGGTTTAAGCCCTTAGTGCTTTTGGTTACTTTGGCTAGTTTTGATTAGTCGTGCAATCAACTTTCTGTTAATTACAGTTAGTTTCAATTTATATTAGTCATTTGAACCGGTTCCGATACTTTATAACCAATTTCAATGTATTTGGTTAGTCGTCAAAATTCGGTTACTTTGGATTAGTTTCAACTTACTTTAATATTTTTAATCTGTTCCGATACGTTTTAGCCCTTTTTGGTGCTTTTAGTTACTTTTGGTTAGTTTTTCAATCAACTTTCGGTTACTTTCAGTTAGTTCCAATTTATTTTAGTCATTTGAATCGGTTCCGATACGTTATAATCAATTTTAATGTTTTTGGTTAGTTTTGGTTAGTCGTTAAAATTCCGTTCGTTTTGGTTAGTTTTAACTTAATTTAATTTTTGTAACCTGTACCGGCACGTTTAAGCCCGTATTGGTTATTTTTGGCGAGTTTTGGTTAGTCATTCAATCAACTTTCGGTTAGTTTCAATTAGTTCCAATTTATTTTAGTCATTTTAATCGATTCCAATACCTTATAAATCAAATTTAAGTTTAAGTAAATAAACTAACACGATCTCTCACGCGTATGATGTCATGTGTCAAATGTAGCATACACTTTTTCACGATTTGAGGCCCTATACCTACTAGGATAATAGAAACATTTTCAATGTTAAAATAAATTAAAGTAAAAAAAATAAAACAAGCTTTTATTTAAATGCACTAAAAAGAAGAAAATAAAATTTGAAGCAAATCAAACCCATTATTTTGTTACATTAAACATTTTTATGTGATATAAAAGCTTGTCGCCAGATTTTCCTGTTTAAATTTCTCGCGACAAGCTTTTATATCATATAAAAATGTTTAATGTAACAAAATAATGGGTTTGATTTACTTCAAATGTTATTTTCTTCTTTTTAGTGCATTTAAATAAAAGCTTCTTTTAATTTTTTTTACTTTATTTATTCTTTACTCTTTAGTAGGTATTATGGCGTAGCAAAATCACAAATTTAGTAAATATTATATTTTTATTTATAAAACTTAGATTCGTAGTATATAATAAAAGCCATTTTGAATCCGCCACTTAAAATTTTCAAAATCTGATAAAAAATGTATATTCCTTGTCCCTAAAAACCCTAATATCAATTTTAAACGAAATCGGACATACTTTAAGTAGTGCATTCATCACTAATCTTTAAAGGGAGGGGGAACTGTAAGCAACACCACTGTCTTTACAAGAATAAACAATGGCAACACCACAGTTTTATATTTTCATTTGAACTACAAACGCAACCAAAATTTGAAGCCAATTGGATATGTAGAAGTGAGCTAAAATTGACTTGCAACATTTAACCCAAAATCGGCCATGTTGAATCAGCCATTTTATATTTTCAAAATCTGAAAAAAAAATTAAATTCCTTGTCCCCAAAAACCCCCATATACCAATTTTAAACGAAATCGGACATATTTTAAGTAGTGCCCCCTACTCTACCCTTCAAAGGGAGGAGGGGGGGGGGGTGTAAGCAAGACCATAGTTTTATATTTTCATTTGAACTTCAAACGCATACCAAATTTGAAGTCAATTAAATATGTAGAAGTCAGCTAAAATTGACTTGTAACATTTAACTCAATATCGGCCATGTTAAATCCGCCATTATGAATTTTCAAAATCTGATAGAAAATTCATATTCCTTGTCCCCAAAAACCCCTATATACCAATTTTAAACGGAATCGGATATACTTTAAGTAGTGCCCCCCTCCCCTATCCCTGAAAGGGGGGTGGTGTAAACTTAACAACATTATTATTGTATTGTCTTCGGAACTATAAACGTGTACCAAATTTCAAGTCAATCGGACATTTAGCAGTAGTTCTAATTCAGCTTGCAAGATTTGATTACAGACAGACAGTCAGACCCACAGGTGAAAGTAAATAAAAGCTTGTACCTAAGGAGTTGCTACAAACACCAAAGGTCGTGTGAAAAATTCGCAAGTATTAAAACATAAACGGATTTTAGCTCACGCTAGTGGTGACGGGCATTTCATTTTTGCCGTATTTGTTTGCTTTTCTCTAAATAACAGAATTTTAATAAAGACATATTTGTTGAACCGATTATACGTGTAATTGAAAAACTGCATGTTATTAAAAAATTATTATAAATCTTACCTGATAAGGTCTTTGGGGCATTTAAGAAATGATAATCCTTCACCCACTTTTATAATGCAATTATCCGCACAACAATATTTCGCCATTGTAGCGATCTTAATAATTATTTAATTCAACGCGCCTCAACAGTACAGAATATCAAGGCGTTTGCACACTGACCGTAAAATAATTCTCCCTCGTAGTGTAGCCACCCCTGGCCGCGAACGAGATTGAGCCGGATTCGCTTCGAAGGTAAAAACTGTCGGCGAAATTGGAAATTTGCCTCGAGTGAACCTACCGTATATACTTATTTATACCGTGGCCATAGGCTGAATTTATTTCCTCAGGAAAAGTTACATTAACCCACATTAAACACAAAAGTCCAAATTTGTTTAATTTTAATGATAATTAATAAAAACTAAACGTCTATGTATAAAAGAAAATCTGAGTATTGCTATGATCTAGTCAAATGTTTGTATTTAAACCTACTCTTCGTTCGTCAAATATCCACACCAATGCGTTAAAAACTGAATTTAAAACAACCTTAAATTAATCACTATTCAGTCTGATCACTACGCGTTTCTCTTCTCACTTTTTACTAACTATAGCAAACAACCATCTAGAGAACTGCTTGTAAGTGGTCAAAATACACTTTGACTTCCAACTTCTTTCAACTTTCGCGCGATAACATTTAAGTAAAAACAGAGCAATACAATAAGGGCAGTGAGAACTTCAACAGAGTAATTTAGAGCTTAAGAAATGCGACTTTAGAACGTAATATCACAGCAGAGCAACGAGCAACAAAAGGCTCAAAAGCCATTTTGTTATTATCGCATTATTAAAACAAGGCAGAGCAACTACAGGCTCGAAAGCCCGTAGACCTTACGTGACTTCTACTAACTTCTGGCTAACTTAAAATTTAGGTCCTTTTCCTCTTCTCACGCACTTCTTTCGAATACATAAAGGACCATTAACAGATCAACACATTATAGATATTAGAATATGCAACTAAACAGAAACAGCCTGAAATTCGAGCACTGTCAAAATAACCTGTCAAGCTCCAGATAAGCCTTAATAAATAAGAGTTTTTATAGCTTGCATAATACTCGAGAATGTCTTTAAGGGCAAAATAATATTAATATTTTTAAAGAGCATTAATGTGACTTTTCACAACAATACCATTTACTTTATATTTATTTTGTCCAGAAAGCTTTTATTTTCTATTTTTCTTTCGCCTTGTTTTTATATAGGTAAAATGAGGCCTTGTCTTTTGTCTTGGATCAATGTACCCTTTTATGCTATGTCATTATTTAGTTTTCGGAAGTCAGATAAAATGAAATATGATAAGTTACAGAAATCTAGCATGATTGAAAGTAAAATTGAAAGTGTGAAAGACGTTACTGCTCTTATCCAAAGCGAAGACAACCTAATACTATGATGTATAGAAGGATTGAAGTTAATGTGCACACCTATGGAAGACTCAAGGTGGCGAAGTCAGACACCTACATGAAGACAAATAGTCAAACAGGCAGGTACGTCGTCTAGGTAAATGAGAGATGAAATTGGAGTAGCAAAATTGCAAGAAAATTTAACCTCCTGCAATACAGTTTCCCAAGAGTTCATGGATTATATCCCGGTGATGCTGATAATTTTGCTTATGGTACATTCAAAAATGTGGAGAGAATAATTTTGTAGAAAAATCATATGGAGTGATGAAGTGCATATCTCAACATAAAACCTAATGTGTCAATGAAAACCATAGATGATGAAAATAATAAAGAATTTCCATCTAAAAAGTTATCTGGATCACCCTGTACATTGCGCATCAAACTTTGGCACCAAATTTTCTTTGCCAGAGAAGGTTCAGCACGTAGATACTTAAGGCCTGATCCCTGTGTGGGAATCGCCCAGAGCGTTTCTGAAAGAGCTTTGGAGGGTCGGATCGAAAAGGGATGGCGGACATCTCTCGGGATGAGGCGATGGGCCCGCGAAGAGTTTCACCAGAGGGTTGTTGAGCCTACCTAAGAAGGAGGGCAGGGCCTTGGTAGGATTCTACATAGGGCACTGTAGGCTTAGAAGGCACCTGACTCTGCTGAGATTTGCAGAGGAGGAAGAATGTAGATGGTGCATGGAGGACGATGAGACCTCATGCCATCTCTTTACAGTTGTGTCATCAGCCAAAATGGTAAATTGACCGCTAATATTCAGACTGGCTAGGTCGCTTATGCACAAGAGGAAAAGGAGAGGACTCAATGCGCTACTATGCGGCTCGGCATTCCCCAATAGATGGTCTGGGAAGAAGAGGAATCAGAACCAACAAAATCCATCTGATTCCGCCCCGTTAGATATAACTCAAACCAAGAGAGGGCTACTCTCCTGAAAACAAAGCAGTCGAGGTTTCCCAGCAAAAGTCTGCAATTCACACAGTCAAATGCCTTAGATTTTACAAAACGAACTATTTCATTTTTGGAAGGTTGAAAATGATCGAGCTTTATTTAAAGAATGATAATAATACAAGAGCACGAGAACGGTTTAGGGAATATGTTCACAATGATCGAAGAGTACCATCTGTACCAACTACAATAATTAATACCAGGAAGTTATTGCAAGAAACAGAATATCTAGTAAATAAGAAGAGGACGAAACAAATAAACGTAGAAGAGGATCTTATCAGATTGCTTCATTTTCAAGGAAATCCAAGAAAATCTATCAGAAAATATAAGGTCTGTCCACAAAACCAGATAGTCGCTGGACACAGCGATTTTTAACTTAGGCCAAATCAGCAACGAAGAACAAAAAAGAAGAAGACATGAATTTTCTCAAATTATAAGGGGAAGTTTTAATTGGATCCAAGTTATTTCCATAAAATTTTGTGTACCGATTAGCTAATATTTGCCACTGCCCGTGTTTATAATAGGAAAAACTGTCATATATGGGCTAATGAAAATTCACAAGCTGTCGAGTTGATTTCTTTTCAAGGACGTACCTCAATACGAGTTTGGTGTGGCATTTTTGGACCATAAGATTTTAAGTCCGGTTTTAAATGGGTTCAAATATTGTCACGCTAGGGGGATGCCAATACTATTGCGCCATCATGTCCCGCTAAGGCTGCGGGGGTCTTACCTATAACGGGGATCTTACCCTGAAGGGGTAGGTCTAACTTCCTTCGATTAAAACGCCGTTATTCCCAAAACATTAATTTATTGAACTACTACCTAAATACTAATAAATTACTCGCTCGGCTGCGGAGGTATTTTAATGCGTTAGGGGTGTTAACTTAATAGATGCACAATTTATAATACAATAATGTTAACTTACATCTCTCTTTCCTCAAGTCCCCAATCCTCAACCGGTTTCGGCTCGAAACGGAGACTCTCCTACTGAACGCCTTTGGCTGCTTCGGATTTCCACTAGATCTCGATCGACTTGGGCTACCACTTATTATCGACCCTCTGGTTACACTCCCACTTAGAACCGCGAGTTAGACTTACGCCAACTATATCTTCATCGCACTCCCGACTTGGACTTTCGTCAACTCTCGACTTGGATTTTCGCCAACTTTCGACTTGGGCTTTCGCCAACTCTCGACTACCCGTAACGGCTGTCAACACTCGAGTCCTTCCTCTCGACTCACTCCTCTCTAGCTGCTTTCTCCTTTCCCCGTTCCACTTTTCCTTCTTATCATTCATTCACGCCTTTCACGCCTTTCTCTATTGTTCACTGTTATTTTCACATTCCTTAAAATTATCTCTTTTTCTTTTTACCATACTCTCAACTATGTTTCATTTTCTAACTAACCATTCATACTTAGAATCAATTTTCGAAACTACTGCGGCCATTATTAATTTTGCCCAATATGTCAATCCGGGTTAATTACTAGCGAATTTACACTTTCTTGCTGACTCTTCCAAATGACGGTCAATGCCCCCGATAAAACTCCTTGCGTCTGATGTTTACTTTTAATCTGAATACTTTACATTATTTATATAGATGATTTCATGTTCTATTACCCAAAACTGTCCTTTTATAGAAATTATTATTATCTTATTTCAGCCCAGATAATAATATATGACAATATGTGGAACTTTTGGAAAATGAAATTGAACACTTTGTCGATTGACTCGGCAAGATGTTATTGTTGTGTAAGCTCTTACGCGGCGGTATGAGGGTAAATCTCGGAAAATGGGACGGAAATGTGCATGCGGATGGGGACGGACATGTGTAAACGGCTGTGACATCATAACCATGCGCAGTGATTTTACGAGGGCTGCTCAAATATTTGTGCATGCCGATATAGAATATGTTTACACATCAGTGTCTCGAGTACTAGCAGACTCGCTCATAATATTCTCCCTTCATAATAATCATCGATTGTGGATGAATAGATATGGAACGATCAACTGGCCAGAAAACTCCCCAGACTTAACGCCGAAAGATACATTCCTTGGGGACTATTTGAAAAATATAGTCTATAAACAAATCTGTGAAAAGATACTCTATTCAAAAAAGAACATAAGCAGTATCGACTATCGACGAAAAAAAAATTAAGCTTGATTTATTATATAAGGAGTTATACGTATTCTTTTCTTATACACTTTACTACACAAACAATTTTACCATAATATAGGTATACACAAATAAAACAACCTGTATTTTGAAATACTGACATTTTCATCGTGATTCTATGAATGATCTTTGCTAAGAATATGAAAATAATTCAAACATGCATCTTGTTATACAATTTTAAGTAACCCCAGGGGACCTATATAAAGCTAGCAACTACCAATGCTAGAAATATATTGTCTGGTCTTTATGGCTAAAAAGAAAGCATAAAATCTCTCTGAATGCATATAAAATTATATAGCTGGTTCGTGCTTTTTGTTATCGAAGAAATGTTTTACTAAAATGAGAATTTCGTTGTTTATTTAGTGTTGGTCAAGATATCAGAGCTTTTTAAGAAAAGAGTAAAAATTGTTATCGGCAAAATAAATATTTAAAAAATAGATATTGATTCCCATTAGTATCGGAACAATTCTTAAACCGTCAATGCCATAATACTAAGACTGATAAGTACAAAGGGGTAGTTGGATATGCTGAATTCAATTATTCACCCATGTTCCATTTATTCTCACTGCAGCTGATTGCTGGTGTCGTTCACTTTAACAATATCCCAAAATGTTGGACTTTTTCTTGCACGATTTTCTGTGATCTGCTAAACCACTATTTAGGAGAAAAGTACAGAAACTGTTAACTTCAAAACTAAAAAAACTTATTATACAAAATTTGATACAAAGAAGGAATGGTTGAATGTATCACCAAGAATGATATGATTTTAATACTGGAAAAAGAAAAAATAATAAATTTGACAAAGATAAGGCAAAGGCAAGACTTCGATACTAACTTCATCAAACTAAAATCTAAAATTACAAGCTGAACAAGAGGTAAAATAGACTCCAAAAGGTGTAAAAAGCAAAAAATGCTTTCGTCGATCATGAAAAAGATATGGGTGAAGTTCGTCTGCTTTGTAATATGCTTTACATTCATTCTGAGGAAAAAAAGGTTGGGTACAATGTAGCATTTGCCAAGGGTGGGTTCATGAAGCTTGTTTTTCCGTAGAAGAAGAAGACGGCACATTTGTCTGTGAATTTTGTCACCAGCCTAAATAATAAATTAAATACATTTCAATTTTGCATTATTTTTAATGGAGTTTTGCCGAGCCAGTCAAACCGTGATGTTTGCACTTTATATGAACGTTTTATGTTTTATTTTGTAAACGACTAGTTTTTAGTAACACGTTTTATTTCGCCAATACACCTTCGCCAGTACAGTTATCATAATTACATAACGCCATGAGTCGACTCTGCTATGATACAATAAATATATCTACGCCTTATTTCTAATCTATCTATATACCCCGTATTATGTAACACCGATTCGATTTTCATGCTGCGCCATTCGCCTTCCAGGGTTGTCACGTCCTCGCCTATTTGAACGTCGCACGTCGCCTCTCCAAAATTTGCTTGTTACATTCGGCCATCCTGCAACAATTAATTCCCTCATTAATTTAACTCGCCATTAAATCAACCAGATTTTATCGATCTGTGCATTCGCCATAACACCAAATCGCCTACCCTAAGGGTTTCGCCTGTGGTTGCAACCTTATACCTTTTATCGAATATCACCTTTATATTACGCCTTTGTCAGGTTTTCACTCGCCTTTTGCTTTCCCAAAAGAAGTGTGGACCTTAAATCGCCATAGGTCTCGCCTTTCGCCAACAGAGCATTCGCCATTTGCTCCTCGCCAGTCAGACTCGCATGTACCTTTCAACCTGACCATTCGACCTTGGTGACTTACACATCGCATCGCCAAAAAGTCAGCAACCGCCTTGCTCGTAAACGCCAGCCCGCGCCAGCAGTTGGAAATAATATGCCTTGAGTACCCAAAAGTCGCTAAACGCCTCTCTCAATTTCAGAATCGCTTCAGAAGACCGCAAATTCTTCGTCGCCTTCGCCTGCGCATGATCCTGGACTTCCTCGCCCCTCCAATTCCACAATATCGGTTGATGGACGCCGATATCTGTCAAAAGAGGAAAGAAAGCCAGTATACAAGTCGCCAGGGGAAGAGCAACCAAATGCCCTCACATTCGCCTGTAGATCGAGAGGTAGACCGTCAATCAGACACGAAAGCGCCTTTGTGCCTGAAAGCCCACACCTTTCGATCAACGCCATTTTATCATGATAATAATGGGTCATGGTTTCGCCATCCAATTTAACCCTCGCTATCATCTCCTTGAGCAGCTGAGCAAAGTCATGCACTCTAGGAAACGCCTTCCTAAGAGCCGCCTTCCAGTCTTCCCATGAGAGGTCATATGCATCGAGTCGATTAAACCAGCCCCTTGCTACGCCTTGCAATTTCGCCTGCATAAAATACGTTCTCTCATAGTTCGACCATTCATGAATGTCGCCCAATTGATCAATTTGCTCAACCATCTGACTACGTTACAGTCCCGGCTGTCAGGATCGAAAGGGTCAATAATGTCGCCGCCTGCCCTTGCCCTTGACCCCATACAGCCCTAACTGCAAGCGGAGTCCGCCTTATCGCTACAAGCATGCTCTACTACGGCCTGAGGAACGCGCTCACTTGATTTTTCGCCCTTCTTGTTGCCCTTGGTACCGCCAGTACCAACGGTCGCCCTTTGTTTCGTCGCCTTTACCATTTCGGTCGCCTTTTGCTTCGCCGCCCTTGCCATTTCGGCCGCTACAATCTGCTGGATACCAGTTGCCAAACCGCCTTTCAACAGCTTATGTACCATAGAGACTGCTTCGTCTTCCATCGCCGAATCGCCTTCGCCGTGGTCACCGTCGCTCAATTCCAACTCGTAATCGAGCTCTAACTCATCACTTCTGCCTTCCTCCATAGGAAATCACTTGAAAAACGCCTTTTAAACACCAATGCCAATAAACACAGTTAAAATACGCCACAATTTTTACAATAATCACTAATTAATTAGCACACACTTCATTATTATTATCGTGAATATCTGAAAAATCGCCAAATGTGAATCCACTGTCAAGGATAGCAACAAACGCCCGCCTTTTGTTATAAGTTTTTGTGATATCGCCACTCACGAAAAAAGAAGAAGTGCCACTGCGATTTAACTCGCCGAAATCGCGTATTTCACCGTTCTCCACAACAAATAACACAATACATAGGTTATCCCGACTTCTGATCTGTAAACGACTAGTTTTTAGTAACACGTTTTATTTCGCCAATACACCTTCGCCAGTACAGTTATCATAATTACATAACGCCATGAGTCGACTCTGCTATCGTACAATAACTATATCTACGCCTTATTTCTAATCTATCTATATACCCCGTATTACATAACACCGATTCGATTCTCATGCTGCGCCATTCGCCTTCCAGGGTTGTCACGTCCTCGCCTATTTGAACGTCGCACGTCGCCTCTCCAAAATTTGCTTGTTACAATTTTATGAAAACAACATTTTTCCATCTGCGTGGGAATTTATATAATTAGGCAAAACCGATTTTATCGATATAGTACTTATAGTAGCTTAGAAGTATATTTCTCAACAAACGTTTGACTTACAAGCCAAACATAGTTTTATACGACTTTGTCTTATAGAAGACATTTTATATTCTACCTATAATATTTTGTTATGCCGCTACAATTTTTTTTGAGTATTCTGTTTTTGCTTCAGAATCCTATTGGTGTGATTATAAAGTTACCTACTATTTTTGATTTTAACTACTTACTTCTTCTTTCTGTGCGCTCTCTTTTATCTGACCATTTCTCCTTCTATTCTGCTCACTACAGAGTTATTACATATTTATTAAAGCAGTACTTATATATAAAACTAATCCGTATGAGGCCTAATCCAGTATCTTTTACATCCAGCTTATGTTTTCGCAATAAAATTGCATTAAGTATCTGTAACAAAAATCAATTAAGTTTATCTTAATTGAGTAATACTTTTGAGTTGAAATATACAATTATGTTCATAGAATCAAATTATTGGCATGCGCTCTACATATCTGCGGCAAGAATCAATTACAATTATAATAATTGTAGTTTAGCTTTCGCTTATTGACAATCTCCATAATTTATTTTAACAATTAAGCATGTCTAACTTTAATCACAAATCGTGAAAGGCATAATAGCAATTGTCAAGTTTAATAAATGTAAGGCGACCTCAATTTTACCAGATTAAATGTCGGCATGATTTCGGGGTCGAAAACAACGTTCAATGCTTTGAATTATTCTAACCCCATATTTAGCGGAACTTCCAGACAAGAAATAATAATAGTACATGGGGATCCCATAACGGCGATAATTTACGCCAATTTCGACGGATTTTGGACGATTGAATTCTCAATTGGCGGAACTGTTTTGGCACGCTTCAGTTTAGTTAAAAGAATGATGGTCGTAGGGAACTGATCGCAATATTCTAAAAGATGGATTGAATTTGTTTGAATTAGATAGACCTCCTGTTTTAAAGGTTTTCATTTGCGGCTCGAGAAATAACTTAAAATCAATTACTGCAACATAATGCTCTCATAATCCTTCTGCCTGCAAAAAACGAACATTCGGTAAATTGCAACCGAATTCTGACACGGTTTTATTGATTTTGCTACGAATTTTAAAACACTTTTCTTTGTTTTTTTAGATCCACTGAAAGACCCGCTGATTTGTGGCATACCAACATGTTCAAATACAGGTAAGAACATTTTATGATATTCCATAATACTAACGTATTAAATGATGTGGTCATGCAGAATGTTTAATCACCACTAATGTCACATTAGGTAAATCTCACATTCCCTGTTGTATAATTTGGCAGTCTTTGGTTTGCCAAATAATGTAAATTAGGGAAAGGTCTGAAATATTTTCTTACCTGTGTGTCATTATAATTGGTATATTGATAAGTCCGTAAAGAATTTAATTCAATTTTATTTCAAATACTTAACACAAACCAAACCTAACCCACACTAACAAAGATCGACTCTACACTTCGAGATTTTGACTATACCACCATAGTGTTTATTTATATTATGATACCACCAATCAATCAATAGCAACATGATGGGCAAATTTCGGATATTTCATAACATGCGTTTGGCAAACATATTGTAAACGATTAATTTTTAGTAACACGTTTTATTTCGCCAATACACCTTCGCCAGTACAGTTATCATAATTACATAACGCCATGAGTCGACTCTGCTATCCGAGTACATCCACCATCGAGTAGCGACATTACGAGTTTAAATTTCCATGGCGCCTGCGCGAAATAGATTGTTTAGCTGTCATATGACAAAGCAAATGATGTTTTATTTATAGTCAGGCGTTTGATATATTTGTTGCGATCATGGGTCAAGTTTCGTTTAGCGGAAATCCGTTAGGAAAAGAATAAATTTATTTTTTGGTATTTCTCTTAACGCAGGACAATCAAAATTTTTCGCTGCAAATATATCATTGTCATATTCAAAAAAAAAATAATGATACAAGTTTAGAAGAGCGAAAATATTTGAAAAAAAAATCTTGTCAAAGAGTGTCTCTCTAGCCCTCTAACGCAAATTAACCACAGTAAAAAGACTCTTCACGACTCCCAACTAACCAAAACTAACCCAAATCAACCACAGCTCTTCCAAACTAATCAATAGAAACCAACACTCACCCAAACTAACCAAAACCAACTCAGACTAACCAATGTTAACCCAAACTAACCAAGACTAAGTAAAGTAACCCTAATTAACCAGAGGAAAGAGACAAGCGCGCTACGTGCGCTTGCCTCTTCACTACCCCAAACTAACCTAAACCAACTGCAGCTAATCCAAACTAATCAAAACTATCCAACACCAACTAAAACCAACCCAAACTAATCAAGATTAACCCAGACTAACCAAAACTAACTCAGACTAAGCAAAACTAATCCCAATTAACAAGAGTGAAGAGACAAGCACGCAACTTTAGTATTTTTAACTAGGTATCAATTTTATGTCAAAATTTATTTTTTAGCCCTACCAGCTGTATCCCACTGGCATTCGATTCGTTTCTCATTTCCCGATCTAACGCTATGCAACACGACTAGTCTAAAAGTCACCCTCACATACCCCTAACACAATTTAATGTAAAAAATAACTTCTAGCAGATTACGTAAGTTTAGTTTACCAAAATATACCACATAAATACATATTATTTCAAGTTTCGTTCGTTTTTACAGTTTATAATATTAGGGGTGGTTGTAAAAACAAAACAAAAATACATTCGATTCGTGTCAATCCCCCATCTAACGCGGTTAGTTTCACTTAGTATAAACGTATTTTTAACCATTTGAGTGAATTCCGATAATTTATACCCAATTTTAACAGATTTGGTTGGTTTTGGTTAGTTGTCGAATCAAATTTTGATTAGTTTAACTTATTCTCAACCTAATTTAGTCACTTGAGTCGGTTCCGCTAAGTTATAATCAATTTTAGTAGATTTGGTTAGTTTGAGTTAGTCGTCTATTCAACTTTCGGTTAGTTTCACTTAGTCTCAACTTATTTTACTTATTTGAGCCGGTTCCGTAACGTTTTAATCAATTTTAATAGAATTGGTTAGTTTGGATTAGTCGTCCAATCAACTTTCGGTTAGTTTCACTTATTCTCAACTTATTGTAATCATTTGAGTCGGTTCCGATACGTTTGCCATACTCTTTATATTATAACACAAATTGAATCATACCCGCGATGATACAAATTTTTATCCTAACGCGGGACGAATATTTCAAAACCATGTCGTGACGCGACCTTGAAAAATCACTCTAATGGAACCAAAGAAGTATTCACTTCAGAAATCATTTATATTGCAATACTATTTCTGTTAATTTGTTTCACCAAATTTGATTTTTCTAGACTATAAATTAAAAATATTTCTTTTGAGTATGATAAAATAAAGCAAACAAGATATTTTCTTTTAATAAAGTTTTTCAATGATATTCATATTAATTCAACCGCAAATATCCTTATTTCATTAAGTCCACTTCAAATTATCGATAGTGTAAACGAGTTCTTCACAATTTAACTAGTGAAATAGGTTGTTTATCCGTCAAACGCGTCAAATGAGAGATAAAGAAAATTTGACCCCAAACATCAAAGGGTCCGACGGTTTCTGTCGCTACTCGATGGTGGATGTACTCGGCTGCTATCGTACAATAACTATATCTACGCCTTATTTCTAATCTATCTATATACTCCGTATTATATAACACCGATTCGATTCTACTGCTGCGCCATTCGTCTTCCAGAGTTGTCACGTCCTCGCCTATTTGAACGTCGCACGTCGCCTCTCCAAAATTTGCTTGTTACATTCGGCCATCCTGCAACAATTCATGTCCTCATTAATTCAACTCGCCAGTAAATCAACCAGATCTTATCGATCTGTGCATTCGCCATAACACCAAATCGCCTACACTAAGGGTTTCGCCTGCGGTTGCAACCTAACGCCTTTTATCGAAGATCACCTTAATATTACGCCTTTGTCAGATTTTCACTCGCCTTTAAATCGCCATAGCTCTCGCCTTTCGCCAACAAAGCATTCGCCATTTGCACCTCGCCAGTCAAACTCACTCTCATGCACCTTTCAACCTGACCATTCGCACTTTGTTTTACACCTCGCCTCGCCAAAAAGTCAGCAAACGCCTTGCTCACAAACGCGCAGTTCGCGCCAGCAGTTGGAAATAGTACGCCTTGGGTACCCAAAATTCGCCAAACGCCTCTGTCAATTTGAGAATCGCCTTAGAAGACCGCAAAGTCTTCGTCGCCTTCGCATGCGCATGATCCTGGACTTCCTTGCCCCTCCAATTTCACAATATCGGTTGATGGACGCCGATATCTGTCAAAAGAGGAAAGAAAGCCAGTATACAAGTCGCCAGGGGAAGAGCAACCAAATGCCCTCGCATTCGCCTGTAGATCGAGAGGTAGACCGTCAATCAGACACGAAAGCGCCTTTGTGCCTGAAAGCCCACACCTTTCGATCAACGCCATTTTATCATGATAATAATGGGTCATGGTTTCGCCGTCCAATTTAACCCTCGCTATCATCTCCTTGAGCAGCTGAGCAAAGTCATGCACTCTAGGAAACGCCTTCCTAAGAGCCGCCTTCCAGTCTTCCCATGAGAGGTCATATTCATCGAGCCGATTAAACTAGCCCCTTGCTGCGCCTTGCAATTTCGCCTGCATAAAATACGCTCTCTCATAGTTCGACCATTCATGAATATCGCCCAACTGATCAATTTTACTCAACCACCTGACTACGTTACAGTCCCGGCTGTCAGGATTGAAATAGTCAATAATGTCGCCGCCTGCCCTTGCCCTTGACCCCATACAGCCCAAACTGCAAGCGGAGTCCGCCCTATCGCTACAAGCATGCTCTACTACCGCCTGAGGAACGTTCTCACCTGATTTTTTGCCCTTCTTGTTGCCCTTGGTACCGCCAGTACCAACGGCCGCCCTTTGTTTCGTCGCCTTTACCATTTCGGCCGCCTTTTGCTTCGCCGCCCTTGCCATTTCGGCCGCCACAATCTGCTGGATACTAGTTGCCAAACCGCCTTTCGACAGCTTATGTACCATGGAGACTGTTTCGTCTTCAATCGCCGAATCGCCTTCGCCGTGGTCACCGTCGCTCAATTCAAACTTGTAATCGAGCTCTAACTCGTCACTTATGCCTTCCTCCATAGGAAATCACTTGAAAAACGCCTTTTAAACACCAATGCCAATAAATACAGTTAAAATACGCCACAATTTTTACAATAATCACTAATCAATTAGCACACACTTGTTTATTATTATCGTGAATATCTGAAAAATCGCTAAATGTCAAGCCACTGTCAAGGATAGCAACAAACGCCCGCCTTTTGTTATGAGCTTTTGCGATATCGCCACTCACAAAAAAAACAGAAGTTGCCACTGCGATTTAACTCGCCGAAATCGCGTATTTCACCGTTCTCCACAACAAATAACACAATACGTAGGTTCTCCCGACTTCTGATCTGTAACGATTAATTTTTAGTAACACGTTTTATTTCGCCAATACACCTTCGCCAGTACAGTTATCATAATTACATAACGCCATGAGTCGACTCTGCTATCGTACAATAACTATATCTACGCCTTATTTCTAATCTATCTATATACTCCGTATTATATAACACCGATTCGATTCTACTGATGCGCCATTCGTTTTCCAAGGTTGTCTCGTCCTCGCCTATTTGAACGTTGCACGTCGCCTCTCCAAAATTTGCTTGTTACAATATGTTAGCCAAATTACATTACAGATAATTTCCGAAGTAAAAAACGATCTCGGACTTTGCCCAGAACTCTTTGGGAACATGCGGTTTATCGATAAAACAGGCTTTAATCATCAAATAATATCAGTATTGTCTTCAATACAAGAAATTCAATAGTTAATACAATATTATTATCATTCAAACAGATATAACCGTCGTCATTCAAATATAAATTAGGAATAATTTTGAAGTACTGGCTCTAAAATATTGTGCATATTTTATATGCAAAAGTACAGGGTACCTAGTAAATAAATACCTACAAATTTTATAAATTTTCATTGGTCCCGAAAACTTTTCCCTTTTGATTGTCACATTGAAATGATTCTTAGTCGAAGTGTAACAAACAATTTCGGTGATATTTTTATATTCTTTGCACCAAATACTCACATTCCGTTAGTTCTTTCGGGTTGGGCGGTGACCTGCAGTATACCCTGGCGGTCAAAAATACTCAACTTATTCTCACCTTCTTGCACAATGAGAATCTATTCAAGTACATATGATCAACTATATAAGTTTATACCTTATAAACGAAACTACAAAAAGAGGGCAACAAAAAACAATAAACTATAATTTCTAAATGTCAACTTGGGGGTAAAAAAAAGAGGGTGGGAGAAAGTCAGTAAAACAACTATCCAACTCAAACGGTCGATACAAACAAATTAATTTTCTTAACTTATTTTGACCACAAAGGTGAGGGTAGCAATTAACAGTATAATTAACTACAAGCAACTAAAGTAGTGGACTGTATTAATATAAGGTGTAGGGGTTTTAAATATAGATTATGTGAATTGAAACCAGGTAGGTATGTTAATTATTAAATCCTTTAATAATGTAAGTATACATATGCATTTGATGTAAATAATATATATAATTTGTCCACTAACTTCACGCATTCATTCATTTATTCATTCACATACAAAATATATATACAAAAGGTTTCTTAATTATTAATATCTACTAAAAAGTCTGGATTGGTTAATTTAAAATGAAACTCTTGTCTTTAAAATTTCAACGTCCTATCACTCTACAAATACCTTGATTTTCTCGTTTCTCCAATATTATCGTATTCAGGGGTAGCCTTTTAGACTTGACACATTGGATTCATGTATTTGCTTTGCTGGGATTGGCATCCTACTGATTTTCTTCCACTGCAAGGGAAAAGAGACGCTACCTACGTCGTTTCTTGCTTTGAGGAATTGGGTTAAACTGCCCAAAAGATAGCTCTGTCCACTCTTGAACAAAGATAACTGAGGTGCACTAGATATTCTCTAATATCTGTGCATACAAAAGGAGAAAATTGGCCTAAAAGGTTGTGACCTTTTGGCGCGAAGACGAGAACTAGAACTTTCGCTGTTACTTGAGTGAACGTGGTAGCTACACTTTAAATACGTAACCAAATGAAAAAAAAAAGTAATTAGTTGCCTTAAACAGGGCTAGGAGAGGGCTAGATGTTTTTCGGCGCGAAAATTTAGGAGAGCTGTGACGAGACATATCCTACGAGGTTGAGTGTTTTCTAAGCACTGAAATCCAGTGTTGCCAACAGTATGCTATCGATTTCCTCACTCAAATCGACGAAATTCCTCAAAATTCCTCACGACGGCGCTAAAACCGAATATTAAAAAAAACATACAAGCGTCTAGGGATAGGGCCAAATGTTCTATGCGCTACCGCGCATGCGTAATATGGCCGAAATATCGGAATTATCCATGTCTTTACTTTCTAGCGAAATTTCTTCAACGCCTCGGTAGTGTAGTAGGTAGAGGTTTTGCCTGCCATTTGCGGGTTCGATTCCCGTCGGTCGCAACAGCTGTTTTATTTACCTTTTTTCAAGAGTATGTTTATTTTATATTAATTTACTTTTTCTTTCTTAATTTTGGGTTAGTTTAGGTTAGTCTTGGGTTAGTTTTGGTTAGTTCTTGTTGATTGCGCCCCCGTAGCGAGCGAAGCGACCGGAAAGCCTTAATAATATTTATTATTCTTCTTTCGCCGTTGCGCATGTACAGTATCGCATCGAAAATTGGGCCCTATCCCTAGACGCTTGTCATACCATAACCGTTGTTTGAATAAAGGAGTATAGTTAGCTAACCAATGAGTATGACAGAGAGACCATTAAACAAAGAAGGATACATATCGGTTATAAGCGACAAAACGGATAAAACTGAAAACTCGATGCACTAGAAAAGATTTTAAGGTTGTCTGTAATAAAAATTGAATTCGTCTAACAGATATGTTTCGAGGCCCATAGATGGCACATCAAACAGTCGTATTAGAAATGATCGCTTATCGACTTCGTAGTTAAGTCGATATCCATCGAATTATTTATAGAAATAGAATTATGAAACGAAAAACAGTTTGTTATGAATGGAGAGAATAATGCGTAGTACAAACAGGTACCAAATAACTATTTTGCATACAAGTTGCGACATAAACTGCTCTGGGCAGACGAAACGGATAGGTACTAGGTACACATTTTTAGATAAATTTCGAAGTGAAATATTTTTATATTAATAGATAGACACCTGCAGTTTTTAAGAGGTTTTTCCAAATATCATAGACAAAAGTTTGTTTTGATTGCGAGATCTAAATGAAATAGGAAGTGTTGCATACAGGGTGTTTATTAAACTCTTGGAAAACTTCATTGCTTCCGAAAACGTGCAAACATTTTTTTAAGTATTGGTTGACCTCACAACAATGAACACAATATTCGACGTGCCGAACAGATTCACCAAACACGGAAAACACGGATACAATAATTCTTCTTATTTTATGATTCCATTGATTCCAAATAAGTATAGGAACTTTGATTAACACACTCTATTTTTATTTTTTGTATTATGGATAAGAAAAATCGAAATGAAAAACAAAACATTGGGTCGATTCAATCATAAAATTAGACGTATTGTTTCCACGATTGGTGAATCTGTTCGGCACGTCGAGTATAGATAAATTACAAAAACGAATTTTGGTTGTTAGCATGTATTATCTTGACAAAGAAACTATATAAAAATGTTCATGCTCAGAATTGGTTTACCAGATACATTTCTAACTTCTGAGATACCTGCAGTGTGGATGCATTATACAGAGTGCGCAGCAAATTAGCCAGAATTGGTAAATTAATATTCATTTATTCTTGTTCGGTATCTTCTATCGTTAAAATGACACCACCTTGCCTTTGACTACCAATTTTAATATTAATTTAAAATACAATAAGACTATTTTAAGACGAAAGGAGTACATTTACCTCTAACAACATAGTTGAGCCGAAGCTGCTTCTGATAACTAGTGTTAGGCATGGGTCATTTGCGCGCCGCGGTCACTTTTACCTTTTGCTAGGGATTTATTGCCCCGACTGGCAATAGGACAGTTGCCCGCAAAATAGGGATTACGGAATGGTACCGACTGTAATATAAATGTTAGATACGTTACGTTTCATCCTCAAATATTTGAACATTTCATGCTTGGTCCTCCGCTCGCTACGGGGGTCAACGAACAGGAACTAAACAAAACTAACCCAAGGCATACTCAAAATCAGGAAAAAAAAAAATGCTGTACGACAACCCAATATTACATCTTTTCCAACAACTATTCACACAAACAATTTATATTACAGTCGCAGTATGGCGAGGTCCAATCGCGTTTGCAGTTTACGTATAAGCAACCGGAGCCCAACTGTCCCAGGGCCGGATTAAGGGTTCAAGGGTTAGTCGGCTCTCTGCGACAATACTATGGAAACGAATTTCCAGTTTTTACTCTAATCTGATTATTCAAATTACAGATTTGTTAAAAACAACGAATTATAATGGACTCTCGCACCAAATTTCATTATTTTCTAATAAGCCAATTTAAAGTTATTTATATTTAGAAAAAATATTCGTAAAATCGTAAAAACACTGTTTTTTTTTGGTGGTTAAAAAAATCTAAATACTATTGAGTGTGAGATACAGTGTGTGCGTGGATTTGCTTGACAAATGGGAAACTTTTATTTTTCATTGAGATTCACGTATAGACATATCCAATTTTTTATATTGGGCGCTCAAAAACTTCAAAAACATGAATTTTGCTTAAGAGTAATCTACTTTTATTTTTTATTTTTGAGTAAAATGCTTTCTTAAAAACTTGTCTAGATTCAACTTGGCAGTCAATATCCCAAATATCAATTACATATTTTTATTTTTGAAAAATGCGAATTATGACGCACATATTTTTGATGATAACTATTATTCCATCACATTTTGAGCGCCTCGTACATAAAATTTAATATGTCGACACGTGAATATAATTTTGTTCGCAAGCAAAGCTGTTTATAATGAATAACATTGTTTGCTAAAATGAGAAATAAAAGTTTCCCATTTGGCAAGCAAATCCACGCACACACTGTAGGTTGATGATGGTGGTTCAAGAACGAAAAAACCAAATCTGATTAATAATGGCAGGAAAAAATAAAGAAGTCTTGGTAATATTTGGTCTTCTAATATCTTCGAAAGTAGTCGGAATGTCTTCAATTTTTAAAGGGCATTTGATTGAGCTTCAAGTTATTTGTACAAGACCAGGTTTATAAAATGTGTTTACAGTCACTACAGTCAGATTGTTACGAGTTAGAAAGTTAAATTAGCTGCCTTTATATATTATTTTATCTCTTAACTTTACGAACACTTCTCAATACTTTTGACAAGTGGCAACTCGTGACTTTTAGGCAAGATGGTGCCAAAATATAATTCTGTTTCTTATAAGAAACAGCTCGCCGCAGGCGCAGCCGGAGGCTAACCCGCACAATGTTGGGGATGTCACGCCTAATTGGTACTCAAAAATTGTTTAAAAAAACACGCCTTCCACGAACGAACGAAGCGGAATTTACCAAGAATTATTGAAAAAATTTTGGGGTGACACGCCCAAAGTTTTACCCAAAAGGCGTTAAAAAACGCACCTCGGGCAACCATTTTTTGATGGCTCATTGTAATTGTAATTTAAAAAAATGGAAGGCGCATACTTTTCTATTATATATCTACTATTTTTTGGGTTTCTAACCCAAATTTTGCCACAAAACTAACACTAACCCAGGCTATACCAAATTTTGCCAAGAAAGTATTCAAAACTTATCAAAAGGTTCTGTTAAAAAAACACCTAACATGCCCCCAGAAATTAATGCTGAAAGTACTTGCAGTTTCCATAAAAAATCCTACCATAGATTAATTTACAAAAATATTACAAAAATTACTATTGACAGCATTTACACACGCGCACAAAATTGGTCTATTTTTAATACTAATAATTTTAGTTATACAGTTTCCGATATATTCTTTTTTTTTGGTTGCAATTTATTCAATTACTTTTTTAATAAAATTTTCAAAGGCATTTACAAAATGATTTTTTTCTGCAGATTTCACTAAAAGATTGCTTATTTGATTCATTTTAAACGTTAAAGAGTCAGACCGGCCTTTTTTACTTATCGAAACGCGGCCCGAGCCATTGAATCAGGTGGCCCCGATTTACCAGAAAGAAAGGGGAATTCTTTATGCCGATTTACGCCTAAAGTCCCCTAAAGTCGCCTTCTCAGCGTGCATCGTCGTGACCTCATTTGACCTTTCCATGGCAATTTGCTGCTGAAGACGAGGCGGCTGCGCGTTTGGCTCGAATCGCCCAATTATCGGGGAATCATTACATTTTTCGATAACTAATATTATCAGAGTCTATAGATTATTATTGTCCATTGTAGATACGATGAATATTATTTATTTATTAGATAAATTTTAAATATAAAAAAAGAAAAAATATATTTGGCAGTTAAACTCGAAATATTAAGAGTCGCAAGGTAGTGCCATGGCCCCTTGGCCCCTTATGACAAGTCGCCACTGTTTGACAGCAATATATAAATCCAAAAATGCGTTATTTATACATCGATTTCATGTTGTTATTTAAGTTATTTAGTTATTGATATAAGGCACCGTATAAACATCCTAAAATAGGTAGAGTATAGGTAGAGGGCCGAAATATTCAGGGGATATAGCCAGGGTAAAAAGAAGATCCTGGACGAAAACGGTACCCCTTCCACCGCCTTTGGCCAGGAGAGGGGCGAGAAGGAAAAATAAACAATTAATTAACGGGAAGAGGTACGGGGTCGAATTTTTTTGGGTATGTGCGCCTCATGGGGCCGCCCTAGGCCATTCGGGGGGACCGGGGCTCTAATTTATGGGGGGCAATTGGGGGAAAAACCGTTCCCGTATAGGTAGAGCGCTGACGTTTTTAAGGGATGTAGCCCAGGTAAAAAGAAGATCCTGGACGAAAACGAGACCTCGTAATCCCCCTCCCCCCCGTTTGGCCAGGGTAGGCGGGAGAAGGAAAAACTTAAATAATTTCGAAAGAACCGGAAGAGGTACGGAGTCGAAATTTTTATGGTAGGTGCGCCCCATGGGGGCTACCTTAGACCATACTGAGGGATCGCGGCTCTAATTTAAGGAGAGATTTTGGGGGAAAATGGGTTTTTTACCCGTATCTCTGCAGGTTCCAATATATAGGGAGGGTGGAAAATTACATATCCATATATGAAATATTTACGAAAATCCCAATCTAAGCTTAAAATAGGCATGAACGTTTTGAATTAGACCGGGTGACTCAAAAATGCGACAAACTATATACATGTTTTTGAAATAGTATCAGTTTTTTACTAAATTATTCATGTATATTGATTTTGAAAATTGGTAATATCTATCATACAGTGTGGGCTCAGATTAGGGTTCGCAATAGTAGCTAAAACATTACAAAATTTGTACTTCCTGTGAAACCGAGAGTTAGCCTCAGCAGATTGGATGATCACATTAAGTTAATTATTTTCATGGATTGTTATTATAAATGTGAATTAATTAAAAGTGTAATTATTACGTTTTAAAATTGTCAATTTGGTGGCTGTCTTTGAAGTTTTGGCTTTTTCATCCCTTTTCATTTTTGACGAAAAATATTTGCATTCTTTAAAAGATAAGGTTCTGATTAGTAATTTTAAAATAAACTTTCTGTGATCTACACATTCATCTTGCACAAACCAATCCGGTAAACTGAATCGCATTTTTTTAAAATTATATATTCTATATTTTTTCCAAAACCCCTTTTTTCCAACAGTTTTTTAAGTACTTTGAAAAACATTGCATACTAATCCATGTGAACGTTTTTAATATGGGTGATGGTACCTTCAGACGACTAAACGAGGATTTCTCAATATTATAATTTTTAAAGAATATTAGACTCTTATTTTCATCTAAATCAACATTAAGATCACCTTGCAAAAATTCTTTACATAAATCACATTTGTATTTGTAAATATCCTCCAAAGTAGACTATTGAACTCTTTTCTAAACTGGAATCTTTGTTGTCACCAATTACGAGCTCAGTCGAGGACATTGAGGAAGAAAATGATGAAGCTGAAGATTCTTCGCTATTTTCATCAGTGTCTTGATATTCTAAAATGTTATCCTCATCTTCTTCGCAGTTTGAATGAGGAGGTTTTATTAGCTGGATCGTAACACTTATTTTAAAAGCTACTTTAAAAGTTCTTGCTATTGGGTTTCTGTTGTAGCCACCACTTTGACGGTACAATGAAAACTGATTTTCTAAGGGACCTTGATTCAGCCTTCTTGTAAGCACAAATTTGTAACCGTCTGTTAAACTGTCCCTAAACATAGAATTAAGGGCATTGATGGTCTGCAACATTCCACTAAAACAAGGGAGACTACTTAACCTACTGGATTTTTAGTCCTGCTTCACAAGCACGGTGAAAAGTTTAAATCCTTGTTGGATGGCATTTTGTGCGTAGGTGTTTGCAATGCTGATTGCTGAATTACAGGCCTTTGGAGCATAAAGCTTTTGTCTGTTTAGGGAATCAAAAAGCCTATCAACCTATTCGATAAATTCAGCAGTTTCTAAAGCTGCAGTATGTAATTCTTTACTTCGAACCGCCGTTTTTAAACCTGCAGCAACACTGTGGCTAAGAATGTGTATGGCTAATCTCACATTCATCTGCTGGAAAGTGTTTGGTCGCAAGTGTTTGTCAGAAATTTTTGGCAGAGCCTTTCCAGTACTACTCTGCCTGTCTATTCGAAAAGTTTTTTAACGGCTTCCAATGATACCGTTTTATTGTCCTACATGAAAAATATCCATTTAATAAATTGTTTCTTACAGATTTCATAAGGTGTGGTACATCAAACAAAGCTGTACTGATACATAAATTAGTATTATGCCTAACTCGTATTAAATAAAGACGTATCTAAAGTGGTAAGAGATTTGATTTCAGTTTTTAAACACCTTATTTCTTATCTCCCCTCTTTTGCAAAAATAATGAAATTTAATAAAGTAAAAATAGTTAAATTTTTTATTAATCTCCAAATAACGGGACTTTTTAATCAATAATTTGATATATACATGTTCCTAGTGCATTAAAGCATAAAATTGCAGAAAATGTTTAATTGTCTTCTTTCTATAAAAACAAAAAATACATAAAATAACTATACCTACCTACTATTGGAACTAAACTAAATTTTTATCTTTATTTCTCTATAAACATTGTAAGTTTAAAAATTGTAATACGGTACTTTTTGACTAATACGAAGCGAATAATCAATTTTTTGTCATACGCTCCTAAAAATAGCTATTTTACGGACTCATTTGAGTCCGTAAAATGCTTCTTTTTAGGCCTAGTCCCTAAAAGTCGTCA
>MU184196.1:124453-144348 GCA_016904865.1 Pissodes strobi
TAAAATGCTTCTTTTTAGGCCTAGTCCCTAAAAGTCGTCATGGCAACTTTTACGGACTATTCCAAAATTCCTGAATATGTCTAAATGTCAAATTTCGAATGAACTGACAAAATTGTCAAATAGTTGCTACAATATCAAATTCTAAGCTAACTTTGTCGTACATTATGATTTCAAAAATTATGGTAAATTTGCAAATTTAAGCGTTCTGAAGAATTGCAAAAAGCGTATAAATAAAAATTAAAT
The DNA here is from genome assembly GCA_016904865.1 of Pissodes strobi. Classification (NCBI taxonomy): domain Eukaryota; kingdom Metazoa; phylum Arthropoda; class Insecta; order Coleoptera; family Curculionidae; genus Pissodes; species Pissodes strobi. The sequence goes on from MU184196.1 coordinate 124,697, forward strand.
TTTGGGAGCGTATGACAAAAAATAGTGTTTGTCACACGTACCTAAATGAAGTTTTTCAGGACTCATCTGCTATTCCGGACTCGGCTAACGCCTCGTCCGGAAACAGCAATGATTCGTCCTGTAAAACTCCATTTTAGATACTTGTAACAAAAATAACTATTTCGAACATTATGATTTCAAAAATTATGGTAAATTTGCAAATTTAAGCGTTCTGAGGAATTGAAAAAAACGTATAAGAAAATTTTGGGAGCGTATGACAAAAAACAGTGTTTGTCACACGTACCTAAATGAAGTTTTTCAGGACTCATCTGCTATTCCGAACTTGGCTAACGCCTCGTCCGGAAACAGCAATGATTCGTCCTGAAAAACTTTATTTTAGGTACTTGTAACAAAAATAACTATTTATAAATATATGTTTTTTTTTATAGTTTAATAATATGTTTTTAATGTTCCTAATTTTGAATGCGTTAAAAATATCCAGTTTATATTGTAAAATTTTACTTATATCAATTCAAAACGTTTTACATTTAGCAAATAGGATTTTATTATTGTTTATTATATTCCCATTTTTTAATGGCATATGCAAATCTATTTTCTTCTATTACTGCATTAATTCAATTATATGAATAATAGAAACTAGTAAAGAAATTGATCACAAGAATCAATGTTTAATAACTGCTAAACACCATTTTACCAAAACAATAAAATAAATTCAATTGAAAAGTCAAGATTGGGGAAGCACGAATTGGAAATTTCATTCTATATAAAAATTAAACTGATAAAACCGGTTCTTGCCACTTAGCCTTGGCTGAAGTTAATTTCTTGGAAATCTACGGCTACGGGAATATAATTTTGTATTCTCCTTTCTGCCCCTTCCTTTTCGTATTTAGGGTAAACATTGCATGTGTTTTCATTCATTAATACTGTTTTTGGTGCCAGTATAAAGACAATGATTTAACTTAGCACGTGACAGTGAAAAATGCACTGTAAATCTGGCAACGAAGTGGGGTTTCTACCGTTTATTATAATTATTTATGGATATTTGGTTTCTAATCTATGATGGGATGGATATACAGACATATTTGCGCTCCCACCTACAGGGGTTAATATAACTAGTAGAACAAAAAAAATTTAATACAAAAATTACATATTTTCCCGTAGGTATTACCATTTAAACTTGGATGAAACACGCTATATATTTCCTGCCAGGACGAAAGATATTTTTCCCCCGATTTCAAAAATATATAACATACCTATTAACATTTTGAAATATTTGAATTTAAGATTTTCATAAATTGAATTAATAATAATCGAGTTGTCAGATTGAAGTATGCGCCAATTCGATTATCATCAATTCAGTTTAGGTATTAAAATTTTAAACTCCAATATAAAAAACGGCTGAATTAAATGTTGACATATTATATATCTTTGAAATCAGGAGAAGGATATTTTTATACTTAATACATTTCCTATACAATATCTACAGCCATACAATAAAAGTGTTTCAATAATGCCCCTAAATAAACAGAAGTATAAATATTTGTTGAAATAGTGCTTCATGCGATTTGTTGGTGACGCCAGACGTCACAAATCTTTTTAAGGTGAAGCTATGGCAAGTGGTATTTTATATCATTAGAAACGGCATTCTAAGGGCCAGCTTTCTTCAAAGTTATATAACGAGAAAAAAATGTTACCTACTCGAAAAACATCTTTCATTATACATTTTATTATTTCCAGTAAAACGACATTATATTTAATCGTTATTTAACAACGAGGTATATAACAGTTGCTCGAAAGCTGTACCCTAAAGGTCCTGGCCATATATTTAATACTGCTAAATACAAATATATAATATATTTGGCTAAATATATGGTCCTGGCAACAATGGCAACACCCTAACCTAAAATAAAAAATAAAGTTGTCCTAGCAACTATTACATTAAAAGTGATGTTGTTTTTATTGTATATATTAAAATAAAGACGTTTCCTGAATTAGATTTTCTCGTTAATTTCGAACATCTTACGATTAAAAAAAAAATATCGGTTACGTCACCGTCAGAAAGTCAGAAGTAACATGAAACATTTACCACTATGGCAACAAACGGGCTGAAAATAGTCGCCACTATCAAAAGCGATTGACGTGTTTCGGTACTTCATTGAATAAATTGAATTTCTTCCATTTTGCAGATTTTTACTTATTATGTACTTTTTTTAGAAATATATTCCTAACAATGTAATAATACATGCCTATATAACGTACTTTTCGATTTGCTATTGCCATTGTCTAAACAAAGCTATTGCTATAATATATGTATGTGTTGATATAATAATAGGAGCTTAATATTTCTAAATAAATATCCTAGTTTCCTGAACTGTATTCGATAATTGCCCATCCCTATATAATCGCAAAAAGTATATCATACCGTCGCGACATCTGTTCGCAGTAGATGCCAAATATACCGGCGATTCAGTTAAATGAAATGTAAAGTAAACCTGTGTCTTGGAAAGGCTAAACGTGTTGCTCGCGGGGAGGAGTTTATCTTTACAACCAATGAACTGCTTGTGGTCCAACGTGCTCTGAAGCCCTCTATCGGTTTGGTCCAAAACTAACAAAAAGTGTTAAGGTTTTTAGTCCATAAGGTTGACTAACTATCTCCTTTATTCAAACAACGCCATAACTGTCGAGTATTGAGTCGACAAAATAGTGATGATAACCTTTAAAAAACAAACCTTCTATATAACAATTTCCCTACTTATTTCCCTACGCAGTATCAGTGCTACCATATGAAGACACTGTATGGCAACGAGAGCTGCAAACGACATCACATAACCTACCCAAATGACTTCTGATTCGTCTTCGGTCGAGAATGCACGTGTCGGGTATCGGTCATTTTGTTCCAGCTTCATATTCATATATGTTAGTTTTCGGAACACAGGGCGAACTTTCAGGGACCGGGTAGTGTCCCCGAGGAAGATTTGGACGTCCAGCCGGGGGTTAGAGACCCGTGCATGTACAAGATTTAAATGTGTCTGAACGTCCAGCCGTTGGTGATCGAACCTTAAAACAAGCCGTACATGTACAAGTTGGAGCTCCAGGAGTACATACTCGATATACTGGAGGCTCCAAAAATAATATCTCTATCCACCAAGGTGTAACCAATGTAAAAGGGTCGCTCTACCTCTTGCTAAGCCTGGATAGGGGTCTTTTCTGGCTGAATTTTCTCAAGAAAAAGACCAACAGAGAGTTTACTACTACTATAACCTACCTAATGGTAGCGGTTCATGTTTTGATTTCTAGCGGCTCTTCTGATACGGCCCAGGATTAGGTTGGTTAATACTGTGAATTATAGGTTAAGGTTTTACAATATTACAAATTCATTCATTTTCCTCACAACTTCACTATCCTCACAAATTACTCAGCATACCTATAAATTCCTTACATTTTGAGGAATTCCTCGCAGATTGGTAACACTGCTGAAATCTAATTTGTCTATCGCTAGGCGGCAGAGCCCAACAGACCAAAATAAGTGGGGATTAGCGGGAAAATCTGCGTGGGTTTCATTTAAGGTGAAAGCATCTTCTTCCTTTCTTTGACACACTGCTGTTTACTGAACACTGACGGAGACACGAATATATTCAATTGAAAACGCTTACACACGATTGAATTGACGGAATGACATTTTGCGTTCTATACTCAATTTCGAAATGGTGCGGAGTAATAAAACCTACTTATAAAGGCAAAACGCTAACAGAGTGGTCGAATAAATTTTTGTGATTTCTAAATATTTAGCCACAGCTGTTATAGCCTGCTGTATTATATTTTAACCATTCCACCCTGTTTTGTATGGCAATCCCACTGCAAACAATAGGCTTTATTAGCAAAGGGGCCATTTTCTACCTGCAGTAGCGTACGTTTGGGTATTTAATTTAAAATACCTGTTTTACCTAAGTACTTTTATTTTTTCACTTATTTATGTATATTCAAAAACAGTTAGTATTACTGTAACATTTTATCACATATAATATTTATATAATAAGGTATAAGAATTGCGATTTTGTGTAAACAGTTATGTAGAGAACTATGGTATATCATTTTCGTCGTCAGAAAAATCCGTCGAATCTTCGTCATGTTCCAAGGATATAATTAAAGGCTCTACAATTAGGTCAATTAAATGGTCTAGTTTCCACATTTTTTCTTCTTCTTTTATAACATGCTCAATACACTTACGTCATTTTTCAGAATCGACATTTTTTAAAGATTCCTCAAAGATAATTTTAACATCTTTCATTTTAAACGTCGTGTTTCTCCTTGCTACATAACTTTTTACTTGGGCCCAAACAAGTTCAATGGGATTTAATTCGCAATGATACGGAGGCAGACGAAGAATAGTAATATTTCGTTTCTGTGCAATTTTGTCAACTACATATTCGGTGAAACGAGCTTTATTTGAGGACACTATGGACAACAGTTCCTTTTTCACCATACTTTCATCAAATGGTATGTTATTCTGTCTAAACCACTGAATAATATCCGCTTTTCTCCATGAATTAGTTGGTATTCTGTCAACTTTTCTGGAATGATAACTCGCATTGTCCATCACTATCACAGAATTAGGTGGAATGAGATCTAACATTTGTTCAAAATATTCTTGGAACACATCGCCATTCATGTCTTCATGGTAATCGCCAGAATGATTTGACTCAAACATTAACAAACCGCCCTCAACAAAACCATCAACACTTCCAAGGTGTGTAATAATCAGTCGCTTTCCTTTCCCAGATGGTGGTTTTAGTCCGGTGGACCAGCTTTCTAAGAATGCTTGACGAAAACTTGAAATATTTTTGTCTTGCCAAATCTTCCCAACCGTATATCCTTCATTAAGCCATGTTTCGTCCAGATAATAAATCTTTCTATTCTCACTTCGAAACTGCTTTATCTGTCTTAAGTAATGTCTCCTCCAGCAAATAATTTCATCTTTTTCGATTAGGAGCGATTTTCTGCTTTGTTTTTCCCAGCTGAAATTCATTTGTTTTAAAGTTGTCCACAATTTCATCCTGCTTATCGTTGGAGACATATTTTGGTCTTGCTTCAAGGCTCCTAAAATTTTGTCGATAGGTGGTATTTCCTTATTAAAATAAAAGGAATGTACTGTTCTTCTAATTATAAGTTTGTAGTCTTCATCGATAGGCACCGTCTTTCTTCCTGAAGATGGTATAGGTGGTTTTACAGATCCACTTTTTCGTTCACACCTTAATTTATATATCGACGTTTTTGAAACACCCGTCATTTGCGAGCACATTTCCACCACAGTATCAACGCTATACAGAGGATTTTGATGTTTGAGGGCGTCATATACATTAAGAATAATATTCTTTTCGTTAACAGAAAATGGACATTTGCTCGCTCGTTTCACTGGAGAGAAAACTGAATTAGGCATTTTAATTGAAACTATGAAATGAAACAAACACACTGTGTCTTCTTCGGAAGAACAAATATAACTGAAAAATTACAATTACTTAAACTTTAGGGTATGCATACAAAAAATCGTCAAATTTGAATGTTTACAATAGTAATAAAAAAACCTAAGTGTGATAAATATAATGCTGGGAAAGTCCGAGTATTAGGACAGGTAAACGTTTAAAATATGTACGTATATGTACGTAATTATGTACGCCTATGTATCAGCCATCAGAAAATGATTTATTACTTCGCATCATTTCGAAATAGAGTATAGAGAAGGCCGCATATGACGGACTCGATTATACCAACAAGCCAGGTTCGGACTAAGGGTTCCTAATGAAGAACTTAAATCTGTTGATTTGAATGCACAAATTTATGTGTACCTGGCGTTAAATAAATCTATTTTGAGTTCAATCACGGTTCATTCAGACTACATACATACAGGGTGTGATGTTATCACCAAACTGTACGGTGAAAAACCATAGTTTATACACGTGTTGGGGTGTCTCCCCAACATCAAGAATGTAAAATTTTTACTGGACAAAAATAAATAATAGAACACCAAAGATGTATGGTCGCTGGGTTCTTAATCCGGTGACACTCACCCTCCCCCTTCCTCTCCCAGCTAAACATGCTTGCTACTCAGAAATACCTTAGTGATGAGAAACTTTCGTTTTTGATGAAATGTCAGAAATGTCAGAAAATTAAATTTTAGAGCATATAGAGTCGTGAAACATAGTTTTGCATTGGATAATAACCGAAAAATATGAAGAGCCAGTAAAATTTAGGAACATAGCTCGGAGCTAGTATTTATTCGATTTTTAATTTAGAGTTAATTTAGAGTTTATGTCGGGGTTTATTAAATATTTTTACACCGTACAAAAAGTTTCTTTAGTGGTTCAATGTCTTTATAACTCCGCAGTTGACGTGCTATAATTTATAATAGATTTGATAGGTATCAAAAAATATTAAACAATATTACAGAAGACTGTGAAGTAAATATTTAACCACAATTCATAATCCACTTCTTGCAAGTTTTTCATATTTATAAGGAAATCGAAATCGTCGCCTAAAACTTCGTTTGTTGCATTACCTGATATCTTATTAACTCAAATATTTTCCCGCCCCAGAAAGCCCTTCAGACTAACACGACGCACATGATCTGGTTCGATCAGCGTCGCGCCAAAGATTCTGAAAGGCGGGACATTCCGTAAGTATATGTTATGGGGTCTCATCGTCCTCTATACACCATCTACAATTCCCCTCCTCTCCAATTCTCATTAGAGTCAGGTGCCGTCTAAGCCTGCAGTGCCTTGTGTAGAATCTTACCAGAGCTCTGCACTCCTTCTTAAGTAGGCCTGACAACCCCCTGGTGAGACTCTTCGCGGTCTCATGTATCATGAGCCTCGTCGGTCTCATCCTCGGAGCCGTCCGCCATACCTTTTCTGCCCGAACCTCCGTAAAGGCCTCCAAAGCTCTTTCGCGAACCCTCTGAGCGATCCCCACACAGTGCGGGGTTTTCTATGGCTAAGGCGTCAGCGGCCTCGTTTCCCGGTAGACTCGAGTGTCACGGTACCCAACTCAGCTTAACTCTTTTATACTTTGCGAGTTTAATCAGCCAGCTCCTTGATTCCCTCGATGATCGCAAAAAATTGGAAAACAATAGTGTGCTCGCCCAGTGGGGCGGATAATTTCCGCCCCAGGACCTCACAGTATGCACCAGCTCCAGACAGTATTCTCATTCTGAACCCGATTACTCCATCCCAGGATTCCATCCTTACCTCCATCCAATCCTCCTTCGTAGGAAATAGACAGTTTAGCCACGCGTGGAAACCTATCTCAGGGACCATCACGTCACGTGGCATACCCAGGATAGTTAGGTCCCCAGACAAGCCTCGCCATTGGGCCATGGTAGTAGCCATTGTCCCTCCACATTCTCACATCTGCCAATCTCATTGCCGCTCTAGCCGCCGCATGCCTCACCCATTCCACTGACGGAGGCAAATCCACGAGCACTTTCAGGACCCTTGTGGACGCAATCCTCATAGGCTCGGTGATGCAGAGGCATACAAAACGCTGTAACTAGTCGGGACGCCGTTTTCATGGATCGTGCCCACTCCCCCATAGCGTCCTGCGGCAAATAGTTAACATTTTAGATAGTTTGGGCCTGCCAGTGTGTCTAAAGGGTAAATTTACAAACGTCAATACTCCAAAACCAATATCGAAGTTAACAATAAGAGGCGATTGATAAAAGTATGCTTAGAATTTTGTGCATAACTAAAATAAATATCTAATGAAAAATTGGGTCTTGACGTCATATTTCTGTCATTGGCCGACCCCTGTAGCTATACACAAATTTAGGACATACAAATACAATTCATAAAATATTAATTGATTTTTAAATAGGTAATAAACCATTCTCCTAACCCAAACCAAAAATTAATACCTGCATTTTATTTCTCTAATTATTTAAAATATGTTCAATTAATTGATTATTAATTTTCCTACATTCAAACCAATTAAATATTGGTAGATTAGCTGATGAAAAATCTGACATCGAATTCAATAACAAATCTATTAATACATTTGCACAATATTTTCATTGGATATGATGTACTATATTTGTAAATGAATGGTTAAAATTATAATTATTTATTTAAACCCAACATGTTTATTTTATACAGTAAATTATTTAGTCAAATGTATTAAAAATGTCACCGCTGTTCCATCTAGTGAATTTTAAACGAGTTGGTAAATAGCGCTAATTTATTTTGTCAACGTGTAGATTGAAAATAATTAAAAAATATTTCGATATATGTCATTAGTTTATAATATTTTTTTTGGTGGTAAATAATTATACGCTTTATACGCCGTCGGGGTGCCATAGTATACATTGGCACTAGTACAATTTATTGACCCCAACGAAACTAAGACACTTAAATAAGACAGTTTACAACCAAAAAGATGATGATGACAAGAAAACTTGAAACTTGATTTTTGGCAAATAGTTCCTCGACTTCTCAGTTTTATAAAGAACGAACCCCCTATTCGAAACCAACTAGAATTTACCCCGCTTCTCTTTAAAAGCCATCTAAACCCTTGAAAGTTTAATGGGTTTTTCTTTAGAATACAAATTTGTTTATTTGGCTACTATTCCAGGATTATGCTACAATTTGTTTGCAGGTGATAAATTTGTGTACGGTTCAGACAAACACCATCCCGATAAATATTCAATTGAGGAACAGAAGTGCCGTTCAATTATACGCCTTTTATTAGCTACGTTTTTTCGTTATATATTAGTTTTACTAAATAGGCCCTTGAATAATCCCTTATCGAGAATTCTGTGTCGATCGTTTTGTATGTGTTTGAGGTATCCTCAAGGGGGTTAGGAAGTGATAGCGGAGCATTTATGATTTTTCTCCGTGTGAGGTCAGACATTATTTTGGCAAAAAAATACTTTTGAATGTATATTCTTCATAGATGGTAACGGGTATAGCAATTTTCTGGATTTATTTATGTAAAGATAAGAAAAAATATCAACTGAAAAAGAAAAAATTCTTGAGGAAACTAGCGACTACTGTGGAATTGCAGAAAAAATTGTCACTGTACTACATGGTCGGTATAATCAATTAATTTTAAAACCGTTTATGACCACAAAGAAAGAGGGTGGTAATTAGCTTTTTAATTTACCACTTTAATTAGCAGAATGTATTAAGATAGGTTAGAGAGATTTTATTCATAGGGTGTGAATTGAAACATGTATTATATTTTTAGGTTTTAGGTACTTTAATAAAGCACAATATAATTTGCATTAAATATCATCGAAAATAAAATGATTTCTACCTACTTTCATGCGTTCATACCTTCACTCTCTTCACACATAAAAATAAATACTTTACATCAGGTTAACTGTTAGTAAATATCTAATATCGACAAAACTTCATGATTATTTGAATTTAACACGGACTCATTTCTTTACTGAGTTTAAACAACTTTCTTTTATTCACTCAAACGTGGTTTGCATCTCGTTAAAAGCAAATAACAGACTGAAGTATCATCTGTTTGACATTGAGTTAGAGAGTGTTACCACTTTTTGGTGTTTCAACGGTAAGAAAATGTGGTAACCCAGTTGAGGTAACGCAGGTGACCAAAATCAGGGACACATTTTTTCTTAAATATTAGGGGTTGAGGGAAAAAACATTTTTTATTAAGTGATTCTGTAAAGTAGGTTATGTATATGTGTGTTATAAATGCACAAGCAAATTAAATATTACCTGAGTGTTTTTTAAACAACGTTTTAACATGGCAATTGGTATGGGGGAAAAGTGTTTTTCAGTAACCTGTCATGGTTTCTGTGACGTAATTAAATTTCTGTCATTCAGAAAGAATTGCTGGGATTTTATTCTAATTCAGGCCCAGATAAACCCACACCAGATGCAAAAGATCGGCCAATTCCTGGCCAGCCAACTTTAACCTTGACGTGGCGGTTATACGCGGCCTGTACCAAATAATCTGGGTATGATTATAGAATTGTTCTTCAAAATTAAAATAGTTGGTCTGCACCTATTAAATGAAAACGTGTTTTGTTGGTGGACTGGTTCAGGAAGAATAATAATTTGCAATAGCCATTCACTTTCTTTTTTCCCAACAGGCGGTAACGGAAATCTTGTGTCATTATGGCTGCACTGACATTTTTATAGAAATTCCCCTAATACGGTTTAATGCATGCCGATTTAAGGTTATTTCAATATTGAAAATGTTTCTGTTATCCTAATATAGGGCCTCAAATCGTGAAAAAGTGCATGCTACATTTGCCACATGACGTCATACGCGTGAGAGATCGTGTTAGCTTTTTGATTTATACGTAAATTTGATCATAAGGTAGCGAAATCGGTTCAAATGACTAAAATAAATTGGAACTAACCCAAACTAACTGAAAGTTGATTGAACGACTCACCAAAACTAGCCAAAAGTAACCAAAAACACCAAAACGGACTAAAACGTATTGGAACAGGTTACAAACATTAAAATAAGTTAAAACTAACCAAAACAGGCCAAATTTTAAGGACTAACCAAAACTTACCAAAAACATTAAATTATAACATAGCACAATCGATTCAAACGACTAAAATAAATTGAATCTAGCTAAAAGTAACCGAAAGTTGATTGAATAACTAGCCAAAACTAACCAAAAGCAAATAAAAGCAGCAAAACGAGCTAATATATATCGGAAGAGATTCAAAATATTAAAGCAAGTTAAAACTAACCCAAATTAACCGAATATTGGCGACTAACCTAAACTAACCAAAAACATTAAAATTGATTATAACGTATCGGAACTGGTTCAAATGACTAAGATAAATTAAAACCAACTGAAATCAACCGAAAATTGACAGAATGACTTAGCAAAACTAATCAAAGGTATCCAAAAGCTCCAAAAAGGGCTAAAACGTATCGGCGCAGATTAAAAATAGTAAAGTAAGTTGAAATTAACCAAAGTTAGGCGACTAACTTAAATTGACAAAAAAACATTTAAACTGGTTATAACGTATCAGAACCGGTTCAAATAGGAAATTGGAACAAACTTAAAGTAACCTAAAGTTGATTGAATGATTAACCAAAACTAACCAAAAACACTAAAATTAATAATAACGTATAGGAGCCGGTTCAAATGAATAAATAAATTTAAACTAACTGACATTAACCGAAAGTTGGTTGAACGACTAACCAAAAGTATGCAAAGCACCAAAAAGAGCCAACACATTTAAAAATAGATTAAAAACATTAAAGTATGTTGAGACAACCTAAATTAGCCGAATTTTGGTGACTAACTAAAATTGACCAAAAACATTCAAATTGGTATATCGTATCGGAACCGGTTTTTGGTTACTTGTAATTAGTTTTGGTCCATCATTCAATCAGCTTTCGATTAGTGTTAGTTACTTTTAATTTATTTTAGTCATTTGAAGCGATTCCAATACGTTATAACCAATTTTAATGTTTTTGGTTAATTTTAGTTAGTCGCCAAAATTCGGTTAATTTAAAGATCGTTTGAAATTACCTTAATATTTTGAATCTGTCGTAAAGTATTTTGACCCTTTTAGTGATTTTCGTCATTCAATCAGCTTTCGGCTAATTTCAGTTAGTTTTAATTTATTTTAGTCATTTGAACCAGTTCCGATACGTTATACCCAATTTTAGTATTTTTGGTTAGGCACCAAAATTCAGTTAATTTGTATTAGTTTTAGCTTACTTCCATATTTTTTTTTTATCTATTTCCATACGTTTTAGCCCGTTTTAGTGCTTTTAGTTACTTTGGGTTAGTCATTCAATCAAAATTCGGTTACTTTCAGCCAGTTCCGATTTATTTTAGTCAATTGAACAGGTTCCGATACGTTATAACAAATTTAAACATTTTTGGTTAATTTTAGTTAGTCGCCAAAATTCGGCTAATTTGGGTTAGTTACTTATTTTAATACATTTAATCAGTTCCGATACGTTTAGCCTTTTTTTGGTGTTTATGGTTACTTTTGATTAATTTTGGTTAGTCATTCAATCAGCTCTCGGTCAGTTTTAGTTAGTTTTAATTTATTTCAGTCATTTAAACCGGATCCGATATGTTATAACCAATATTAATGTTTTGGTTAATTTTAGTTAGTCGCCAAAATTCGGTTAATTAAAGTTAGTTTTAACTTACCTTATTATTTTTAATATGTTCCGATATGTTTTAGCCCTTTCTGGTGCTTTTGGTTAGTTTTGGTTAGTCGTTCAATCAACTGTCAGTTAATTTCAGTTAGTTTTAATTTATTTTAATCATTTTAACCAGTTCCGATATGTTATAAACAATTTTAGTGTTTTTAGCTCGTTTTGATACTTTTAGTTACCTTTCGGTTACTTTCAGTTAGTTCCAAATTATTTTAGTCACTTGAACCGGTTCCGATAGGTTATAATCAAATTTAATGTTTGTGGGTTGTTTTCTTTAGTCACCAAATTTCAGTTCGTTTTGGTTAATTTTAACTTACTTTCATTTTTGTAACCTATTCCGATAGGTTTTAGCCAGTTTGACGTTTATGGTTAGTTTTGGTTAGTGGTCCAATCAACTTTCGGTTAGTTTTAGTTAGTTCCAATTTATTTGAGTTATTTGAACCGGTTCCGATACGTTATAATCAAATTTAATGTTTTCCACCGCTTCTAGTAGAACAATTCAAATGAAGACACTTATAACCAGGCATTTTTAACAAAAATAAAATAAAGATTAATTATTTTTCGTAACGCTCTCGGCCTAAACCACAAGACTCGCGTGGCTCGCGCCTAGAATCACACTAGAGCTTGCCCTGACTATTTCTTCGGATGGCTGGCCATCCCAAGGAGGTGGAGCTTTAAACGAATTTTTGTTTCATGCGTTAGGCGGGAGGTTTCGCATCTGGTGTGGGTTTATCTGGGACTCAGGATGAAAACACTTGCAGTTTCATTATAAAAAAATTTTAAATATGATACTTTCGCATTGCTAAATTAAATTCAAATATGGGGGATACCTAATGTACAACATTTCCTAGAATGGCCCATATATTAGACTGCATTTACTGTGTTAGTGTTAGCCGGAAGTAACCCTTATGAATACGCCCTACTTCTCACATTATTATTAATTTTAGGAAAAAATATGTAGGAAAATTTTTATAGGAAATTTTAGAATAGATTTCTGCAACATAAGAGGCATAAATACAAACATAAATTCGGTACACCAACATCTACAAGCAAATAGACCACACATATTAGCCCTTACAGAAACACAAGTATGTTCTACAACAACAGTGAAACTACCTCTATCCTGGTTACGACTTACATACCCGATTTAGATATAAGTTCGGAATATGCCTTTTTGTTCGAAACGACCTTTCATGTCACCGCGAGGAAACACTCGAATCGAACAACCTTGACGTGATGTCGCTCAAGTTCACAGCCAAGGGATTAACCAAGTTTATATGTTGTCTCTATCGCCCTCCGAGCGATAGAGCTTACCAAAGCTTTTTCTCAACACTAGCTACCACTTCTGACTCAATACAGGTCGATCACCCCAGTTCAGAAATAATCGTTCTGGGAGACTTCAATGCCCACAACACCAACTGGCTCAAACATCACAACAAGACCGACAACGAAGGTAGAGAAGCTGAAGCATTTGCCATCAGCTGCGGGCTTACTCAACTTGTAGACGAACCAACTCGAATCTCAGAGAGGGGCGAATTCGCCGCCCTCCTGGATATTTTTCTGTCCACCAATCCTGACCAGTACAAGGTTACAGTTGGTCCGCCATTAGGTACCTCCGACCACAAACTTATTACAACGGTTTGTGAATTGCCACTCATACAGAAGGATCCACCATTGCCTCGCAAAATCTGGCATTACAATTCTGCAGACTGGGACGATCTAGGGCAGTTCTACCTAGATTTTCCTTGGCTCGACGTCTGCTTTGCCACTGACGACCCGTCAGACTGCTGCGAAGAGATCATGCAAGTAATCTCCTCAGGAATGGAAGCATACATCCCAAATTCCATCAAGTTACCATCAAAAGGAAAGCTATGGTTCGACAAAAGATGCGAAAGAGCTGTAGGAAGGAAACAGCAAGCCTATAAGTACTGGCAGCAAAATCAGACCGCTGAAAATCGCAATTATTTTATCGAAGCGAGAAACGAGTGCAAGCGCGTGATCGACGAAACTAAGGACAAACACAATCAAAGGATCAGGAATAAACTTTTGCAGTGCCCCAGTGGTTCCAGGAATTTCTGGTCGGTAGCAAAGGCAGTAAGTAACAACTTTACAAAAACGTCTCTCCCACCTTTGACAGACGAACGTGGCATCACGGCGACTACAGCCAAGGAAAAAGCAAACATGCTCGCCAAAATATTTTCATCGCACTCTACCTTAGACGTGCTCCAAGGCAAGACTCTCCCCACTATACCGAACATCAACACCACCATGGCAGAAGTCAAGTTTTCTCATCGTGATATTCGCAAAATCCTTAAAGAACTAGATACGCAAAAGGCATCAGGACCGGTCGGAATACCTGCCATCGTGCTAAAGAACTGCGCCAACGAACTAACACCCGTTTTTTCCAAGCTTTTTTCTGTTTCTTACAGAAAAAGGATTTACCCATCCTCTTGGAAAGTCGCTCGAGTGCAACCTGTTCCAAAAAAAGGCAAGAAATCCACGCCCTCAAACTATCGCCCAATTGCCTCGCTTCCAATAATCTCCAAAGTCATGGAACGTGTAGCCAACCAGCAACTACTCAAGTACCTCGAGAGCAACAGAATAATCAGCGATAATCAATACGGCTTTCGCAAAGAGAGATCGACAGGAGATATATTGGCCTATGTCACTCATATATGGAGTAGGGCAATTGAAAACTACGGAGAGTCTCGAGCGATTGCGATGGATATTTCAAAGGCATTCGACAGAGTTTGGCATGACGGACTGCTCAACAAACTGCCGTCCTTGGGACTGCCCGCCTCTCTCTGCAGCTGGCTGGCCAGTTTCCTTAAGAACCGGTCCCTACACGTTGCAGTCGATGGACACATCTCGGACACATTCACCATCAACGCGGGCGTGCCTCAGGGCGCAATACTTTCACCAACTCTGTTCCTCATCTATACTAATGACCTGCTGATCGAAACGAATAATCCTATTTACAGTTTTGCAGATGACAGTACCCTTGTCTCCCACTTTAGATCAGAAAAACCCCTACCAGCCACTGAGACTCATCACCGCAGACAGGAGCAGATTACAGCAATTAATCAAGACCTGGAGAAAGTTCAAACTTGGGGCGACCGAAATTTGGTCCAGTTCAATGCAGCAAAGACCCAAGCAGCAACGTTTACTAAGAGGGCCAATACAGCGGGCCCTGGCATCATTATGGCAGGATCGACCATTCCTTCATCCTCGTCAATCGGGCTGCTGGGTGTCTCAGTCAACAGCAATATGTCATGGCATGACCATGCTGCTAACATCGCAAAATCAGCCTCCCAGAAGCTTGGTGCGCTATTTCGCAACAAAAAACTCTATACACCGCAGCAGTTGCTCTTGCTGTATAAAGCGCAAATAAAACCGTGCTTAGAATATTGCTCACATATCTGGGGTGCCGCAGCAAAGCATACCCTAAAGCTGCTGGATTCGATTCAGAAGAGGGCTGTGCGTCTCGTCGGCGATCCGGAGTTGACCCGGAATCTGGATAGTTTGGAACATCGCAGACATGTGACCGAGATGTCTCTGTTTTACAGATACTTTCACGGCAGATGTTCCCACGATTTGGCCCGCATAATTCCGCCCCTGGCAACTTCTGTCAGACAGTCCCGACAGACGGCAGGAGCGCACCAGTTCGTCGTACAGCTAGACATCGCTTTACCAGAACTCCTTTGTCTGGCGCACTGCATCACTGTGGAACTCACTTCCAGGACATCTGTTTCCCACTAATTACAACCTACAAATATTCAAGAACCGTGTCAATCAACATCTTCGCACACACACCGCTCGTCGAGCGTCATAGAATCTACCTTTAGTGTGTGTGCCATTGCCATAAAAAAAAAGGAATATTTTCCTTAACATTTCTACCAATTTTCAAAACTTTATGAATTTTGTCCACTTTAAATCGTAATATTAGTGAATTAAGCTGCGAAATTCTCCTTGATAGAATATTCTTTCTTATCCCTGCTTGGCGGGTTCGACAGATGCAATTATCGTTTCATAGAACGTTTAGAACTAACTAGGAACAGAGTACTTTCGTGAGCAGATTACCCAGCAATAATTATAATAGGCATTTTCGGAAGTAGATATCTTCAGGTTGAGTACTGCTACAATTAAGCGGCCAGCGTAAATATGTTCCAGTTTGTTTGTTTAATTTATTGTCTCATATTGTATATACTATTTGTGCCCTAGTTTATATTTTGCATGTGAGCAGTTTGCTGCTGTTTTATTCAACTACCATTTAGAATCCTATATTCTATACTGTACGCATATAATTCAATAAATAAATAAAGATAATCAGAAAATTGTAGCTCATATTAAAAAAAATGTTATTTAATTTATTCCTTTGAGGATTGAAACTGCAAAAATATCATATTTTCCCAGAAATACTGGACCTGACTTTGATAGTTTACACCCTAACGAAAACACCCTCAATAAATCTTCGATATACATTAAGTGTAAGAGTGAGAAAATAAAGGAGATTCTACAGAGAATAAAGTCTCAAGGTGCAAACAAGAAATGTAACTTGAAAATGCCATTATACGCGTTATACAACCACCAACCACTATACATTTCCCGAGTTGAAAAAATGGCTGCCGGGAACATAGTAACTGTGTTACAATAAGATAACGCCTTATGTATACCATACTATTGTGTATTACACTCCATCTTCTTGGCATTATCGTCTAACACTTTGTCATTTTCTTGTTCGCGTGTATTGTCTGTTTACCGTCGCAGGAACAGCTAAATGTATTTTCCGGTAAAAATCGCTTATTACCTTGGGAAATAGCTTGATAAAACGTGAAGCACTCACGTTCTTTTTACCTATTTAAAAATACTACGTAAGTAGTTAAGAAGCCCTTATTTACTAATGTGGAATTAATTCATACTAAAATAAAATAGGTCTGCTTGTTTTAGATTGTCGATCTGAGCGACTCAGGGCCGTTCTTAGGGGTGTGCTGGTTGTGCATGCATAAAGTTGTCGATTAGGGGCGGTTAAAAGTGGCGAGGAAAAAAATCGACAAGAAATCAGTGTTAGAATTACTTAGCTATGCGAAGTGGGCAAAGCTTACTTCAGAAGCTCTAGTATAATATATGTAATTTTTTTTCAAGGCTAGTTGCCGACAAAGTTAATGAAAATAAAAATAGAAAATTTTAAGTAAATTTACAGTCAGAAATAAAGCCAGAATATCAGTTGAACAATATTTCAGTTGTAATGAACGCCGATATACCCTATTCCATTACTCACTGTGAATTCGGCCTTTTCTTCACCTCATGTTCATTATCGGTAACCGGGTTCGCAGTACCAGTGTGTTGATACCCTATTTTCGATGTAAAATTAGTTACCTATACATTTGGGCAACCAAGCATATTTCGCCACCTAGTTGAAAACCACTTTATGCCTCTTACAGTACTTCATTCCATTCTCCGGTATATTAAATATAATTAAATAAATGTAAGCCACATCAGTTTCGTTTTGAAATTAATAAAACAATTGAAAGGAAGCATTTTAATAGTGGCTAAATTTATTCACTTATTTTTTAACATGACCTCGTATCTACAGCGCCAGACAATCAGTCGTTGCACATTAAAAGAAAATGACAATGGTATTATTATTTAGACTCTGTGAATTTTTTCCGGTGTACCAACTTTCCTAGAATATTATATTTTACTAGCCAGTCAAACAGTTAGGAATTAATAAAATAAATTCAATCATCAATATTCTTTTCCGCAGTGAATTAACTAAATAAAATACGAAGTATGCCAGCACTAATTATTTAATGGGATCCTAATTTAATTATCGAATAAATACAGCAAGAAATGTTTCCCAATATACAGGCACTCTACGCTTCATTATTTAAAATTAAACTTACTATCTAACTTGAGCATTGAATAGTTTACGGAAATACTCATGAAATTCTTTCTTTCAGACAGACAACGATAAATGTTTTCAAATATACAAGCACTCTACACATTATGACTTAAAACTAAACTTACTGTCTATCGCTTAATGTTAACCCGAGACCTGCCATCGTAGCCTGGTGAACCATCTTCTTCCTCGACGGATGACGAATTTTCAACCACGTTTCTTTACTCTACTTTTCGAACCGACGACATGAATTTACTTAATTACTTAGTTATTTCCACGAGCCTTTAAACTATGAGGCACTAATTTCGGTTTGGTCAATACTGTGACCATAGCAACAGATTTGAAAAATAAAAGTTATATTATAAATTTCTTGGGCCCCAATCGGGCATAAGGACGCTGCAAGTAAAGATTATGTTAAGACTGAATCTTTTATGGCAGCTATATTTATACAGGCGAACTGACTAAGAAATTGTAAAAGTAAATCACCTGAATAGCTGTATTTAAATTCAAATTCTTGTGTCAAAAAATTAACTTGGCTTAATTTCTTGGCCAAGTTGAAGACTATATTATTGAAATTTGATAATTTATAGTGAGTACCAACTTACATACCTAACTTGGAGATTAAAATTACTTGTTGTCGTCAATCAACTCAAGTAGAACCACATACCAGAGCGTAATGGTTATGATCTTGGAAGGTTAACTATTTTAAAAAAATAGTAGAATCAAAACTTTTTGTCATAAATGTAGAAAAAAACTCTTAGTTCAGTTTAATTGCCAGGAGATCCAACTTGGACAATCTAAATCTTAATAGATTGAGATGTGACAACACTACTTAAACTAAGAATTCTGAAACAATGACATACGTGCCAAAACTATGAACAATAAATTTTGTGACTGCACACAATTTATTATAAATTTTGAGTAATCCCAAATTCTTTCTGAGGGAATTTTTGGCCAAGGAAATCTGGCTCCTATTTAGTATAAGTATCGATACTCACTCAGTGATTTGGTATTCGATATTGTAGTATTGTCAAGTTGCTATCGATACTAAAATAGTTGGTATCAAAAACAAAATATCTATGCCATTATTATATCAGTAGTATCGGAATATCTCTAGTCTTATGCATGTTTAATGGGCCATAAATCTGAAGATCGGAGCGGCTATGAGAGGGAATTTGCTTCGTTACCTCCTAGTATATATGCTACTTAGTTGACCCTCATATAGCGAAAGGGCCAACCAAACCAGCATAAAAGTGAGTCAAATCACAATCACTATTAACTAACCCACTAACACCGGCAATTCATACTAATGGCAGATTTTGTATATTATCATAGTAAAAATCTTAAAAGGAATAATTTGATATTAAGTGGTGCTTCAAGTGATTGTTCAAGAAATAATGTCAGCCTTAGTTAGTTAGTTAATTAACTTCAAAGTAGGGGAAAATCACTGCGAAAGTATAATTCACGTTTCGAGAATTTTAACTTTGACTTCCGTTTCGTTTTCGGTCGAGTTAACACGTGCTTTGTACGGGCTCCTTTGCCGCCATTTTGGGCGAAGACGTGGCTATCGTTCAGTGACTGCTGTTTC